>APFE030295847.1:0-68570 GCA_000404065.3 Pinus taeda
TGAACGAGCCAACTTCGTGGGACTCCCTTCTTCCAATTTACTGCTGAGACTCGTGACCTGGACATAAATTGGGTCCATGATTTTTCCTTACACTGCTTGGTTTTGAAGTATTTTTCACCCTCTGGACTAACCCCTGTTGCTTGGGCAATGGTGTCCTCTGAGACTCTAAATGAGAAAGTGCCTATCAAGGCCTTCTCCCCATTGAACGTGAATGCAAATTGTTTGCCAACTTCCTCGTTGCTTCCTTTGAATTTTTCTAGGAATGGTAACCACTGTATGTCCTTGAGGATTGAAATACAGTCCTCGTGGTACTGAGAGATGTCAAATGTCTTTGGCTCGACCCGACTGGTCATTTTGGCAGAGGGTCGGGCTTCCTATCTTGCGAATTTTAACAAGGAGGTTGAGTTGTTACTTGAGAAAATCGCTCCTCTACTGCCCACTGTGCTGTTGGGTCGATTTGGTATGGAGCTCGACGAGATTCGAAACTCTATCCTCGGTCCTTTTTATGGGAGCTTATGCTTGTGGAAGCTCATGCACCAGCGCCTGTAGTTGGAATTTGATACCACTGTGTATAATCCTGGGAGTAAATAAAACGACCACTGTTTGTTCTTTGTAATGAGCTCAATGCATTTAATTTCAAACAGAGGAATGATGACAGTATTCACTTGTATGAACGTTGTGATAGGAGCGCCGAGAGGTGTGTGTACGTCGGGTGGTGAATCATCACTCGGCCCATGCACCCAAATGAATAGGCCGGCTATCCTTTGCTTTGGAGAATGACCCCTTTTTTTTTTTTCATATATTTTTTTCTTTATTTGATTTTTCAAAAAGGGGTATTCTATTAATAAAAAGGTATTCTATCAAAAATAATAACCATATGTCATGTTGGTATTCTTCTAAGGGATAGATTTCAGAAATGAATATGGCGGTAATGGTTGTGGATATGGAATGTTTAGGGAGTATTAGAGTGAGGAGTGTATGAATTTTAGAGTAGGGAGATTGGGGTAGGGAAGAATTTTAGGGAAATAAGAGAGAATGGAAATATGCCTTGGAACTAATTACTAACAGTCATAGCTATTAAAATAACATAAAAATTAATCTAGGAAATTAAGTGTTAAAAACAAGGAATACATTACACTATTTGACTGCTGTGGCATTGACATCTGAGTAGAGCTAGCTTTGACTATTGTTTGATTTCTTTGCTGTGTAACAGGTCCCTTAAGGCATGCACAGGTCCCTCTGCAGTGCTGAAGATGGTGAGTATTCCCGCCTGTCACGCGGGTGACCCGGGTTCGATCCCTGGCAACGGCGCCAAAATGTAGTGTCCTATCTAGGGGGGCTAGATCGGTCTAAATTAATTGTCAACCAGGGTGCGTTTACTTAGAGGCGTGTGCCTAAAATATATAAGCATAAAGGATCTACTCTAAACCTATGACTCCTACGTACAGTGTTGGGATTAAATCTATTGTTAAACTAACTAAGCATTAAATCATATGCTATTAACAACTAAAATGCAATTCATATCATGCTGTATATGACTATCTTGAAAGGCTCGGTCCCCTTACAGAGACATCAACATGCAACCCCTGTTCGATATCATTCAGCAATCATTAATATTTAATGAAGGCATGTAAAGGAAAATTCATAACCATTATCCATATCAGTGTTTTATACACAACTCTGAGATCAAATCCTTTACGGGATGCAATTCATAATCCAGGAGAGGGTTATTCAACACGTGTACAGACATCTAATTAACGCATTCATCACTGCCATCAAATCTCTGAATATATATATAATTCGCATTCAAGTTTCATTCAATTGAATTGACTATAAATGAAATTAAAACTACAATGTGAATATAATGCAAATATAAACGAAATGTGAACATAAACGAAATGTATGTCGGTATACCACATACGCAGGGCCCGTCCGCGTCTCTGGCACACCGATAATCACACCACGATCACAATATTAAAACGAAGTATGCAATATTAGATTGAAAAACCAAAGGTTCTGTTCAGAAGTGACAATATCAAAACGTAACTGTAATATCAAACGATAGTGTATATGTGCAAACGAACATAGGTCCCGGTCTGGTCTTTTAATTACATGCGTTACATCCCTTGAAAAATGGATGTTTATCCATAGCAGTTGTTGCTGCTTTTGGTAAAAACGCAGAGATATTCCTAATCGACTTATGCATAAAATCAAAATCAAAATAGGAAACAACTTAAAATCGAATGGACAAAAACTGAATGCTGTTGCTGCCTTTGTGCCAACATGCCAGAGTTGACTAAGCATTGACCGTGCAGATAGGAGGAATGTTTCCAATGCGGGATAGGTGCTTGTCCATGCTTGGACATTCCTCTTTTCGTCCATGCCTTCTGCTCCTACCTAGCTGCCATGCCACATGTCACATAATAAGCCATTTACAGGTTGTTGAGACTTCCTGTAGTGATTTAGGCCTAAAATCCTAATTTGTCAACAAAAAACCCCTAAATCAATTAATATGCATGTCAACAACTATAAACTATTAAATTAATTAATTTCCAAGGCATTTGAGGAATGGATGATGAGAAAAAGGTAGGAAATGGTCATGTTTTGGGAGGGAAAAAGGGTCTTAGAATGGTACCAACAAAGCCTAATAATAACATCATCTTCATTAATCTCAAATAGGTCCAGATAATTCTCAAAACCTTGAATATGTTTTTGGGCAATGATGTTACCATCCTCTCCATCAAACTTACAGATATAATTGTCAGGGAAATCATGGAGTATACGAGGTAAGATGAGTGGTTTATACCTATCTGGAACCTTACATGGTACATGACTATGCACAGGAATTTTAAGATCAGTCTTGATTGTTTGAGGCTGCTCAATTGGAAAATGATCATCCTAATATTCAGAAGAAAGCTGCTCAAATGGACAAGGAGAATATATATTTACAATCTTCAAAGGAAAATAGTCAAAAATTAATATAATATCTTGTCTAAAATACAATATACACCGAAAAACATTCTTGATGAGAAAGAACATAATGTCTTGGATTGTAATCCAAGTTAAAAGCCCGATCTTTCCATATTTTTCTTTCAGGTTCATTCCTCCAGTGGAGTCTTGATTTTAAAATTGATTTTGAGCTGGAGTTGCTAGGTGGATGATTTTAACCTTTGTGTGTGTCTGATCGTTGTACACCATCATAGATAAGATCTAGTCCTTGTATAATCTTTTTGAAGAAAATGTTCTCTTACCTAGTATGGTCGCCATTATGTTATCACTCCAAAATTTCTTTAGAAGTTGTTAAAGAAAGAAATGATAGAGGTAACCACAAACAAACTTTGGAGATCAGGATCTAGCCTTCCTGATCTCAGAGAGGGCTCTCTCTTTATGATTTAACTTTGTTTTAGTTAATTGACTTTAGGCTAGTTATGATTGTGCTTGGGTTTTTGATTTGAATGTGGGTGGTGGGATGAATTACTTAGATGAATAGAGGCTTTCTTTTACCATTGGGATATGGTGTCAAAATGCTAGACAAACATGACTGGATCAAGTTCTAAAAGCAGTTTCTACAGGGCAAGATAGAGGAGTTATTGCAGATCTCAAAGGCTTGATGGTGAAATGGTTTCCAATTGGATCCAGGGAGTAATTAAGGGTTTTGTAGGCCAGATTATGAAGAGAAATGAAAGAGGTCAACCGGGATGGGAGAACAATTAAGGGTTCCCAAATCCGGATATCAGAGAAAAACATATAAATGATTAACTGTACAAAATATAGTGCACTTAAACAAATTCTAAGTTAAATTCTAGTTAATTCATTCAAATTTAGATAACATTTCAGTTTATGAAACACATAAGAAAGTAACAAAGAAGATACTTCACTGCAATAGCTCATCTCATGAATCCTGTAGTGCAATTTTTTTATTACTTGCTCCAATTTGTTGACTTGAAAATTGGTACAATAACCCTTAGGTTTAAGATCAAAATAAATCTACAAATGTATAGCAATCCACACTTAATACTTCGACTTATGAAGTATTTATATGAAAAGAATTTACAAAATATCCCAAACTGTTTTGGGAATTAATATAGGAGAAGTAAATATCTTCATGCAAGAATATAGAGATAACTATTGAACTGATTTTTGTTGTCCCTGTTATTTAGTTTCTGTTGTCTTTTAATCTTTGATCTTTTTCCCTTTAATATAATTTGTTGTTTGGTCTTCACGCTGGATGTTATATTTACTTTGACCTTTCATCTGATACACTTTCATCTATATTTCTTTATCTTCCTCCTCTGTTTAGAATTTTACCATGAATGCTCTGTCACCTACTTTTACTTTTACCCATCACAGTAAATCACATCATCTGGTATATTTTATTCTTATCCTACTTTTATGTCTTTAGTAAAAGTGAATTTTACTAAAGACCTGTCTGACTTCATGTAAAAATGTGAATATGTTGTTGCTGATTTATCTCTGTTTTAACAATTACTGCCTCTGTGTAAATGATTTCTTCCCACTTTGTATCTGGTTTAAACATGATTTTCTCTTTGTACAAAAAAATCCTACTAAATGAAGCCTTTTAATACATTTCCTGAGAATTTGGAGCAAACAGGTTTTGTGACTAGTATCAAAGCTTGTTTGTTCAATCTCCTGGCCTTGCTAATTACCTGGAAATCGGCGATTTAGTGTGCAAACTGGGTTCTAAGGTAAGTGCAGAAGGTATTGAGGTTTCAAATATCAACTGGCTACTTCAATTGGGTATTTGTAGTGTCTTTAGGTGGCAGAAGGTGGTCAAATTTGGTCGCAGAGGTTCAAGGTGTCGCAAATGGCTATGCAACCATTTGCAGTGAAAAATGAGTGAAAAGAGCAATTTAGGGTTTTTTTGGCCTTTTAACGGGTAACGGTCACATTTTGGCGTGGAAATTATAAATGAACAGTAGTTGGTTTTGGCTTTTGGCGGGGAAGCGGTTTTAGGGGCCATTGCACCGCTTTTGGCAGTCAGGCGGTATTTCCCCAAGAGCACGCAATTTCACCTGGAGCTGCCACATAGCAGAATGGGGCTTGAGCAAAACTATGAATCTTGCATGCTCTCGGGCTGGTAAATGTTGGAGAGGTAATGAGCACGATATGGATGTGTGCCGTCGAATTTGGGGGTGGAAGATAGGTCGACTGTCGTGTGGTCGAGATACACGAAGGGAACAGGGGTGTAGAATTGCAAGGCCCAGGAGATTAATTTTAACTAATTTGTAACTCATTAATGAATAAGGTGGGGATTAAATATAATGAGCGGGTTTATGGAGTGGGACGAGGATTTATTGTGGCGGGGTTTTCTTAATCGCACCTGGGTTGGTGCTTTAAAAATTCTATGTCGGGGAATCATAAATCGAGAAGTTAATTAAATAATGCGGGGGGGATAAAAACTTAGGATAAGAGGTTTTCATGGGTTTTCTAGGTAAAATAGGGAAATTAATAAGGGGATGGTGATTTTTTCAATGGGAAATAGGTTTCGCACTAGGGGAAAGGGGTTTTGGGTAGGGGGATGACCTTTGGAGGGTAATTTATTAGGGAATGTGTGAAACCAAAGGATAAGGGTCAAAATGAAGGGAAAAGGGTACTTTTATAAGAAATGAGGGGAAAATGGGGAAATTAATAAATAAGTATGTGGGGGGGAAATGAAATGAGGGGAAGTTAATTAGGTAAACTAGTGAAGATCCTTTCAGTCTCATAAATTCTCCTGCACACTGAAACATAGGATTAAGCATGATAATGTGCTTATGATTTAACAACCATGTACATCTACAACCTTTGTTCTACCTACCCTTTACTTATCCTAACATTTTTTCTTCATTTTATTGGGTGCATTTAGGCTAGCAGATCCTTTCTTTCCTTTTCTTTTGACAAGTAAACTATCTAATTATAACCTTATAACTTCCAATGGCTCATATTAAGCTTATGAGCACATTTTTATTTCTCTACCTAACTATTGATCTGCCAAGGTTAAATAGTTTGGCCAGATATTTATTCTCTATCTATAAACATGAAATTTAAAGCATGAATTAGTCAAGATTAAGCTATTCAACTATCATGGTCTATTGCATTTATGACAAGCTGCACACAACCATTATTTTGCACATAAAAGTAAAAGTACTGGCACTTGAATTTGCATACTTTCATGATCTGTTTTTGTTTGGGGTTCATATCTAATATTCTTTTTTGATCTTTGTTTTTGTTTTTGTTCTTTGATTATTATTTTAGGACATACCCTCTTTACATTTTTTAATATGGGAAAACATTTGCAGAAAAGAAAAGGTATGTACAATATTACAAGACTTAACATAGTCAATTCAAAATTATGATCCCTATTATTGTAGGAACCTAACACTACCTTCAGGGAACATGATTATGACCATATGTATCATATGTTGAAGCCCATGATCACCATGGAGACACCCTTCAGCATACCCAACAACAATGCCAACTCCAGAGGTATCTTGAAGAACTGGGTGAGGGAGCCGGCCAAATTCAGGATGACACCCAAACAGTTTTACAAGACAAAGATACTGTGGAAGGCATATCAATACTTGGTCATCTTTTCATGTTGCCTGTATGGCCAAGAGAGCACGAAAACCTTCCCACAAAGTTGGGTGACCATGTTGGACCGACTGGCCAGTGAAGGAAAAACATGCAACTGGTCTAACATATTGGCTCACAGGCTGAAGGAACAAGTAACAAGAGCTCGACGACTGCCCAAAGGTCAGCAAGCTTAAATCTACATGTCTGCTTACATATTGGATGCAATTTGTGCTAGTCAAGAGTTCTTAGGCTTGAAGTGGGCATGGACATTGGCAGAGACCTCTGTGAACACTTATTGTAAAATGTTGTTCGAATGTAGCTTCGGAGGAGTTATCACACAACTATCAGATCATTTTGTCACCTTAGTGTACAAGATGATATTTGAACATGATCCACCTTGCATGTCGAAGGTAGCAATGGAGGCACTAATCAATATAGCAGATTGGTATGCATCACCGGCCGACACCTTCATATAGATGTACTATGAGAAGAAACCTTCACATGTTTTACCGAAGTTTTCCTTGGACAAGCTTATCATGCAGGAAGTATCATACCATATCTCGGCAGGATTGTTAGCTAGGCTACACTGGAAGAAGAAGGCACCTTGGCCCGCTCTTCCGTTTTGGATCGGGTTATACGAGATACAATATTTGAAGCACATGGATGTCGAAGTAGAGGAGATCAAGAAATCTCATTTCGCTGCCCAAAGTTACAACCTGTATGACCCACATTGTTTTGTAAAAGATTAATGCGCGAGAGTACAATTTTAGTGGATCCACGGGACATGTCATTGAGCGTAGGAAAACCAATGGAGATATTGTCACATCTTCTACAAGCCCAATTAACCGGTTGGCATCGCTATGGAGTGGTTAGCGAAGCAACATCCAAGAGAGCACGTGTAGCTGCAGCAGCAAAGGTAAACATATTTACAGGTGACAAAGGCAAGAGGAAGATTATTGACAGTGTAGAGGCAGAACAAAGCTGCAGGTTTTGAGCAGACCCACTTGTGCAGAAAGCAGCTTTGGAAATAGAGGCGAAGATGCAACAACAAAATAAGAGGAATGCACCAAGGTAGAGAGAAAAACAAAGAATGGAGAAAACTGAGAAGGAGTTGCATGAGTTGAAGGAGAAACTCTGGAAGGAACAGGAACTATGCAGAAAGGAGAAGGAAGTGCAACAAGAACAAGTACAATAGGGGGCACAACATGTATAAACAGATGAAACTATGCCCGTACAGGTAGTCAACTCATGCAAACCGATGGCAACAAGAAGACAGGGTGAGCAGTCACATGCGCATGACTTCACTCAAGAGGCTGAACAAGCACTTGAGTAGATGGATACATACATGGAGAAATAGGAGTTAGAGCAAGACATAGACCTCATGCCTCACCACCAAGAGGTCAACCCACCAGCTTCACCGTATTTAGTAGCGAAGCATGTCCCAAGCAACCAAGGAGACACTAAAATCCTTGGAGACAATCTAGAGGGAGAGATGCACAACATCTCATTCGATGGGTCCCAACATAAAGTTGTGCAATCTCGCAGAGTGTCAACTTTGGATGATCACACATCTCTTGTGCAATTTGAGGAGCTAGTATATCTCTTTGGAGGAGCAAGTGACAGTGACTGTAATGTTCCACTTTCAGAATTAGCTGTTGGTCATGGTTGTATTATATGATTGGAACTTACACTTCTTAATATAACAAAGCCAACACATTTCATGCATATGTTGTATTGTATTTTAGCTATCTTGTTTACTCTAAATGATATATGTATATGTTTTCTTACACATGCATGTGTAGCTATTTTATGTATATGTATGTATGAATCTTACTGAAATGTGTTGTTGGTTTAACCATCACTTTGGATTGCTAGCTCACTTGCCTTCCATGTTGTGATGCATCTTTACTCGTGTGTTTCCTTCTTAACTCTATGCTTTCATAGGTTTCCAAGGGGCGCACTCACCTCACCCTCTGTTTCTTAGAACTGCTCGTGCACCTTCCTTGACTTGCTACATATGTCACACCCTTGCTACGAACAAGGACATCTTACTTGACTCTATGTGAAGCTGTAGTCAAGGCGATACCGTATGACCCACTGTTGGTACTCCTATACCAAACAGTTTAAGGTCTAGTTGGGACTTCTTACCGGGGAGATCCCCTGACATGTTGGTAGGTCCAACACCTTCAACAGGAGGTCACATGGTCAAATATCCTTGACACCCTTGGGGTTAGGCCCTTTTTGTTTGGCCGATGGGTAGATCCCTTTGGGTTGATTTGCTTGGATTTTTCCATGGATGTAGCGGCCACCCAGTGTCCGTGAACCACCTTAAAGAAAACATTTGCAAACATGCAATAATAAATATTGCACATGCACAATATTTTACTTAAGGAAACCAACTGGGAAAAACTCCTCAAGCCTCTTGCATTAATTAGATGAATAAATAATGTATTACAATTTCTTTCATGCTCTGAGCACAACCTGCAAGTGAATAACCTATCTCTCTACTCGATGAGAAGCTCTGACCCAGACTTGGTCAATTTCTACCTCTAATTGAGCCCCTATTAATTCCTTGCACAAATCCTTAGGAATTAGCCCCTATATTTTAGGAATTTTCTTCCAATTGATTGTGCAGTTCCCAAGGATTGATCATCTAACCGCATGCAACACTTATACACTCAGAATAATTTACAAATGTTTGCTACACCACCTTGGAATCTCCACCACAACTGGGAAACTCGAATTCTCTGCATGCACTAGCTAGTTTTGGTTGATTGATTAGTTAACTGGATGACTGCTGAGTTAGATTGTTATATTGCTACACAACTAACCTTCCACTAGTTTTGTCAATAGTTAGAACCAATTTAACTGAATACAACTAGAAATAAATAAATTAGATTACTAAAATTTAGTAATCACACATGCTTAACTGAACTCCAAGCCCTCTAACTCGAATTTACTGAGCTAATTGAGTGACAAGAACCATATCACCTCATTAACTACCTCCAAGTTGTCTGTTATATGGAAATTCGAAATTTCTCAATTTAACCAAGGCAAAGTCAAATTGAGACTTTCTTGCTACATTTATCAACATTATATATATATATATATATATATATATATATATATATATATATATATATATAAGAATTTGTGCTATTAATATTTAAAATGTTACATGTCAAGTCCATATTAAAAACTGAATGAATTACAAATTTCCTCCAAGAAAACTTATTAATGAATTACAAATTTCCCCTCTTTATATATATATTATGATTTATATTTTACACATTAAAATGTTAATACATGCCCTAATCATATTTCAAAGTAGAAAACATATATCCATAGGACTCAACCTCTATCTATAATTATTTTTGTTGTAAATATTTTTTAAATGTTACATGTTATATGTGTGTGTGTGTGAACTCCATATTTATGGTTAATAGTAAACATTATCTATCTATCTATCTATCTATCTATCTATCTATATATATATATATATATATAATATATATATATATATTATATATATATATATATATATATATATATATATATATATATATATATATATATATATATATATATATTATATATATAATTTCTTTTTTTAACACAATCAGTTACTGTTTTTCATTAAAAAAAGTTGTGGGAGTGGACTTCTGTTACAAAGATTTTGGTGCTAGCTAAGCTGAGAAGGAAGTCAAGGAGAACACATACCCAATCAACATGGAGGCTAAGGTCGTATGATCCTATTTTTCCTACTATAGACTATTTATAAAGCCTTACAAATTGAAACAAAAAAACATTACATTTGCATTTCATAGGAAACTACTGAAGTTAGACAAAACATAATTAGAAGTGTTGAAAGCCCCTAATTTTGATTTACTGAAGGTTCTTTCTTTGGCTTTATTATGCTACTTTGATGCCCAAAATTCTCTCCAAACTGATTGAGGAGAATTCCTTTCAGATAGGCAATGGATTCCTCCAAATGAGTGGAACAATTTTTAAGAGATTCAATTTTAGAATTATGACTGGTAAGGTTGTTGAGGAGTAGAGAATTTTCATCCGTTACCTAGAACCGAATCTTTGATGGACTCTCGAAGCTAATTGATCATGAATTTGTTCACTATACAATAAACACACTTGTCATTCTTAGGTGTTGCTTCCAGTGTATCCATAATCATTGTGGTGTTGTAAATGACCTTTGATGCTAGTGGTGGCCTTTGATACAGTGGACAACCTTTGATGTTGCCTTTGTTGCAGTGGGTTGGCTGAAGAAATATGATGAGTTGTAGAGGGAAGAGATTCTCAACAATGAAGGAGGAGAAACAGAAAGGGAGAAGGATGATGAGAAAGATCGATATGGAAGAATAACAAAGATGAAAAGAGGAGACTAACAGGGGCAACAAAAAGGCATCGAAAGAGGGTGTTTGAACACAAAAAGAATAGAGAGACCAATAACATTTATAGCAAGGGAAGATGGGCTAAGAGAGAGGGAAGGAATAAAGCCACAAGGAACTTGGGCAAGGAGAGTCGAGAGGGATACTAAGGGGCCAGTAATGCAGAAGCTGCAGAGAGGAGTGAGGGAATAAGTGATGAAGAGAGAGGATAAATAGACGAGGAGGTGGAGAGGAAATAACATGATGGGAGGGGAGGGAGGGGAGTCAAGGGAATCAAATGGGAGGGTGTCAGTATTGGAGAGCGAACATAGCCAACGAATAAGATCAAATAGGATTTGAGGAGGATTATGGTTCAGAATTGATAAGATAGGTGCAGATTTAGTGGCAAGCCAACCCAGAGTATGAAAAGACATTAATTGGATTGGTTGGAAGGTGGAAATGTTATGGTATTGGGAGGTGAAAAGAGTCGTGTATAATACAAACTTCTTAGGGAGGCCATGCCACAACCTTGTTGGCTTGAATATCAGCTTCTTGATTATTCTCCCTTAGAATATGCATGAAGGTGACTTGTCCTTGATTGATTAGGTGGTGCCTAATCCTTTTTTTTAATTGATTCAATGTAACATTTTTTGGATTGGTCTTATTGACCATGGATTGAATAAGAATGGTTGAGTCTCCAAAGATAATTGGGTCTAGAGTGTTTCTCTTTCTTAATATTTTTGCACCCAAGAGGAGGTCGTAAGCCTCAACCTTATTATTTGTAGTTGTGCCCAATCCTCATTCAAAGGGAATGTGATTTTTCTTGCCCTTTTCATATAAAACACATCCTTCTCTTGATTTCCTAGGATTTGACATAGATGCTCCATCAAATAATAGACACAATCTATTGAGGGAATTCATCCATAGGATGAAGTCCTCTTTTAGTTTGTTTTTCCACTTCATGCAGGTATCTTTCTTTTTTAGAGTGGATGGAATATTGAGTTTGTTGTTTGCATAGGAGATCCAAACTCTTTCCTCTTGTTGTAGCTGATTACGATCAATTGCTTTCGTGCCTTTGGCTAATATAAACTCATAAGTTAATCCCCAATATTTGGAGATAACTTTACCTATTTCAGAGTTTGGTTATTGAAGATATTATGATTCCTAGCAAGCCAAATTTGCCGGCAAGGAAGGAGGGGATAATAGTCCCATATCTATTGATGGTGTGTTTATTTTTGAGAGAGTACGAGTAACATTTCCCCCAAGCAAGATAGAACTCATTGAATGAGAGTGAAAAATTCAGGTCTAGTTTCAAAGGACTCGCTAATAAGGTCAAAACTCTTTGAAAACGAGCAGTCAAGGAAAATGTGTTGAATGCTCTCTTTGGCCTTGTGGAACATAGGACACCAAGAGGGTCTAGAAATTCTTTTTTTTTTTTTTTTTTTTTTTCAACCATGAGAATTTTTCCTTTGAGAAGGGTCCATATAAATATTTTGACTTTTGGCAAGCTTTCAACTTTCCACATCGACTTCCAATGGGTCCAATCTTGATTCCTTGATGTTGTTGGAGTTTCATGTATCCCAACTTCACTGTATAGTAAACTCCAGAAGGATCCCAGATAAAAGAATCCTGGGAATATTGGTTGATAGGAGAAACACCTTTAAGAGGCGAGGTTAATACTTCCCACTGATCTTTGAGATTGTGGGGGAGGTTGGGAGCATTCCCATTTTTCCATGTATTATCAACTTGATTCCATTATGAAATAGACTCAAATGAGGTGAGCCCTTTTGTACTCATCCATACCGTTGAATTTATGGAAGATCAACTAAAGGTGGCTTTCCCAATAATCTGTCATTCCAAACATTGATCTCACGACCATTCCCTCATAGTCTTGAGGTGTTTTCCTTGAGGAGAGGGAGGACCTTCTTTATTAGCTTCCACACTTGAGTACAAGGCCCAAATGGAATTCTTTCTGAAAGGA
Source organism: Pinus taeda (assembly GCA_000404065.3). NCBI lineage: Eukaryota > Viridiplantae > Streptophyta > Pinopsida > Pinales > Pinaceae > Pinus > Pinus taeda. Next base: position 12,937 of record APFE030295847.1, read on the forward strand.
GGGAGAAGCGAGAGTGATTTTTGGACTCCAAAACATGCTTCCACCAACAATAATCCCTAGTAATGAATCTCCAGGCAATTTTAGGTCCAAGGGCCAGATTCGTTAGTCTCGATAGTCTAATTGAAAGCCCTCCATTCTCATAGGGAGAAGTTACTTGATCCCATTTTACTAGACTGAACTTTTTTGTTTCTAATTTTCCTCCTTGCCATCGGAAGCTCCTTATGATTAGTTCTATTTGGTTGTGGATACTTTCCAGGGCTAATATTTCTGCAAATTGATAAATAGGCAGATTTGTCAATAATGATTTGATTAGGGTTACTCTGCCTGCTAGGTTTAGCCAAATAATTACCCAATTTTGGATCTTTTTTTTTTCATTTTCTCAATGAGTTTGATCCATAATGTCGATTTTAGGTTTTCTTTGGATACAGGTAGGCCTAGATATAAGAAGTGACTCCATCAAATCTAAAGAGGAATCTCCAAAATTTATGCAATTCTTTGAAGAGCTTGGGATGGTGCATTTCATCCATAGATTCAACATTTTTTATTGTTGAGAAGACCTCTTGAGACCTCCATAAAGCTATCTAGAATTTTTTTGAACCTTCGAGCAACTATGAAAGATGCTCCTCCCATTAGGAGGGTATCATCTACAAAAAATGAATGATTTATACTTTTGGTATTTGAACTTATTGTTAGACTAGTTAAGGTTCGATCAGTTTTGTAATTTTCAAGATGCCTACTGAATGAGTCTACAATAAGAATGTAGATAAAGGGAGACAAAGGGAAACCTTGTCTAAGCCCTTGGGAGCTTTGAAAATACTCACTTGGTATTACATTGATGAGGGGTGCTATTCATGGACCAATAATACATGATTTTATGATTTCTATAAATTCCTTAGAGAAGCCAATTTTTTTAAGAACAACTGCTAGAAAGGACAGATTAAGTCGATAAAAGGCATTTTCCATGTCGAGTTTTATGGTGATGAATGGTTAGGTTCTTTTGGAATGAGGGCTAGGAATGTCAAGTTTGTTTACCACCTATCTTATTTTTCCTAAGGAAATTTCTAATCATTCTTATGAGGTCTTTTTTGATAATGGCCCAATTGTGTCAGTAGAAAGCAATTAAGAAACCATCTGGACCAGGAGCCTTGTCAGGTTGTAGGCTCCAAACAACATTTTGTATTTTTATTTCTTCAACCTCTTTCAAAATATCTGAGTTTAATTCTCCAAATATTGTTTTTTGGATGTGCTTGATGAAATTCTCGAATTCAAGAGTTTTTGGGTCAACTGTTAGAAGCTTTCTGAAATGGGTGAATGCTTCTTTTCTCAAATCTTCTTTCCCTTTGATTTCATGGTCTCCCTCCCCATTTAGAGTGTCGATAATTTTATTATTCTTCTCACCCTTCTTCTGTTGTGGAAGAAAGTCGTATTCTTGTCCCTTGCTTGAATCCATAGGCTCCTGGATTTAAGTCTCCATTCCTCTTCCTCCTTTCTATTATTCTTGTAGATTCCCTAAAACAATTATTTCTCCTTAATATGGATTTCTTTTGTTTCTTCCATGCATTCTTTCCTTTCCTGTAATGTATCCATTTATTTTTGCAATTCTTTTTTCCTATTATTTGATTCATTGTGGTTGGATTTGGCACAAACTTTTAAATATTTTTTCACTGCTTTTAATTTTGTTTCCCAGACGAAGTTTGGGGATCCAATAATTTCCTACAACCAAGCTTTAGCTATTGTTTGTTTTTCTGCTTCATTGTTGTTCCATGATGGGCACTAACAGAATGGGAGAGGTCCCAAATTTGCCAAGATCCCTAAGCTTATTACAACAAGTTTGTGGTCAGATCCATAAGTATGAATAATTTTTATATGACTGAACTATATTTGGATATAATGCTGTTTTGAATTAAAATTCGATCCAACCTTTCTTTTATGTTGCTTTGTATTATTCTTTTGTTTCTCCATATATACTTCCCATTATTCGGAGGAATGTCCATAAGATTTTGGATTTTGATTATAATTTACAACAAATCATGAGAAGGATCAGCGTGGAAAGCGCCTCCAGATTTATCTTCAACATTCATTACCAAATTTAGATCAACTGCTATAATTATGTTCTTGTAATGATCCTGAAGTAAAATTTCTTTGAGTGAATTCCAGCATAACACTTTCTCTCTATAGTGATTTGGTGCATAGATATTGAAGAGGCAATTTGCTCTTCATTTGTTTTATTTCTTAATTCTATTTTAATCCAATGTAGATCTTTATGTTGGTGTTGTAGTTCCCAAATGTCCTTTCTCCATATTGTGCATATTCATCTAGATGCCTTGGTTGCTTGGAGAGCTGTTCCATCATAGTTCCTTATTTTATGGATAATTTTCCCCATTTCTTGTTCATTTATTTTGGTCTCCTAGATCATGAGTATGTCTGGATTCTCAGTTATTAGAATGCATTTAACCGAATTGAATTTAGAGGAGTGTCCTGATCCTCTACAATTCTAGGAGACTAAGATCATTATTTATTTTGGGTTGAGGTGGAGGGACCTTTCCCTCAAATAGAGCTGTGATTTTTTCCCTTGTTTCCTGTATTTTTTTTTAGGAAGGAATCCATCGGTTGTTGTGTTCCCATTGCCATTTCCGTTGCTACCACTTCATCTCTTACTTTCTTGTTGGTTCTTCTTCCTTGTCTTTTGTGAAGGTCATAGGAGGAGAGGGAGTCTCTAGATTTATTCCTTGTAAATATTATCTCAAATAATGTGGGAGGGGGGGCCGGGGGGGGAGAGGGATGAGGGGAATGACTGGGGAGGAAGAGAGGGTGAAGAGAGGCAAGGAGGGAGGACTAAGTGGGGAGGAGGGGGGAGAGGAGGAGGGGATGAGTGGTTAATTTAGGGCCAAAGAAGGATCGAAGGAGGGGTTGAGGGGCCTAAAGGGATTGGGGTCATGGAGGGGAGGTTGGGGCATGGATGAAAGAGAGGGGGAGGGATTTAGAGGAGATGAATGGGATGGGGCTTGCTGAGAGGAATATTTATTCAATGTCTCTTTTTTTTTACTAGTTACCATTTTGTTTCTTAGACTTCTACTTCATTATTTTCTTGCTTTTTTGGATATCTATTAGAAAAATGACTGTACTCGTGACATACCTTGCATTTAAATGAGATTTGTTCATAGTATAATTACTGAATGTGCATTCAACTTTCGAACCTAATCTTTACTACTTCCGAAAGGCCTTTTCCCATATCGACTTCCATGCAAATCCTTGCACAAGCATGCATGTTCTCTTTTGGTTCGCTTTTGTCTATGTATTTTCCATCTGCATTTCCTATTGCTTTTAATGATTCGTCTCCCCAGAAGTGGAGAGGGAGGTGGGGGAGGAAAACCCAAACTAGAACAACATTCAGAACATCCAACTTAGGGTCAAAGTCTGGTGTCCATTGATTTAGATAAAGTCCCCTTGTGTCCATTAAATATGGCCAGTTCCTAAATATCAGATCTTTGTCTTCTTTGGTTTTGAAATGGAATGTGAAATATCCTCTTCCACATGAGAAAATGGAGATTTTCCCATTTATTGAAGGTGACCAGTTCCACTCGACCCACTCCTGCACTGATCTAGGAGAAGGTCATAGGCCTGTAAATTGACCCACCAAGACATGCTCTGAAAGAGAGAGGGAAACTTGCCGAGGAAGAGAGGGGGGTAAAATGATTACCAGGGAAAAATTTAAGCACGGAAAATTATCTTGAAGTTTAAAAATATTGGCAAATCTCACTAGTCCTTAATATGCAAACTATAAAATGTTTATTGATATATTTGCAAAATTATTCAAATTTATAATGATTTTATATAGTCTCTATATAATGTTGGTGGTTTTTAAGGTAAAATAATTTTATATTATAAAATTTGGGCAAATCATTTTTATAAAAAATGAAAGTTGGCGAATATTTGTTTTGGAAAAATCATGGAAAATTAGCCCACCTGTGAATATTAGCCCCTAAAATTTTCCATGATGGTTACATGCCAACTAAACATAGAATTAATTACATATCATCTAATATTACTTATAATATTTTTACTTGGCATTTGCCAACCTCCATTTTAAGTAAGGAAGGAATTACATATCTCTTTAATATTAAAAAGTAATTTTTTCTCTTTACTTTCAGTTAATTTATCTATATATAAAGTGGATGTAAAAGTAATGTGAAAATTGTAGTATTTTATTGGCACAATAATTTAAAAAATAACCAAAGAAACCATCTCTCTCTCTCTCTCTCACTCACTATATATATATATATATATGAACTTTGAATGTCATGTATATATGACTTCATAACAAGGCGATTGTCAACTAAGCTACACCTCATTGGCATATATATATGGTACGTTAGACAAGATGTTGTTGAGGGAGGTAGGACATTGCCAGAAAAAAAGAATTCTTGAGTTGGTTGGCTAGTGGAATTGCTAGTTATACCTATATGGTATGTGAAACACTAGGCTTGACCCGGTGTGGTCAGATAAGCGCTAGGTGGACCTGGTGTGGCCCTTGTCAAAAGACTACTTTGGAAGTGAAACTAGTTCGAGGGGAGTTCTGGTAGTAAGTACTGTTCTCATTGGTTGGGTGGAGTAATCTTCTTCCTTGTGATTTTCTTGGTAGCCTAGACTAAATTAACAGATAAGTGTCACATGCATGTTCTGTTTTGGTTTCCTTCCAATTGTATATTTTTTCTGCAAATTCTATGGCATGGTTCTTTCATAAAGGGTAAAGGTATGTTATGATCTAACGTATACAAGACTAATGGACTAATTAATATTAGTCTATTATGATTTAATGTATACATGCCTAATGGAACAATTAATGTTGGCTCACTATGATCTAATGTATATAGGACTAAGGGAATAATTAATATTAATTTTTCAAATAATTATTACTATGTGCTGTGTTAGATTAGTTTTCGGGCCAAGCTGGAAAAATACCAGCAACGTAGAAACAATTATGAACACAAAGGAAGGGCTTGGAGAGGGAAGGCATGTATGAAGTACAAGTCCGCACAGGTTACTTCAGATCAATTTAACAATATAAAAAATAAAGAAATAATTGTTATGGAACTATGGTTGTTTGCAAAGGAAAAGCACAAGTAATTGTTGCATAAATATATATGAGATAAGAATGCAAGAGCAATTGACAGAAAGAAACATAAACTATATTAGGAAAATTTGTAACTAATGATATAATTTCATTGTAAGTTGCAGGAAAAGAGAAACCATTTACAACTTAAAAAACACTACTAAATACCAGGAAATTAGTACAGTTACAAAAACCAAATTATTCAATAATTAAAAATATTACTGAAAGTATAACCCAAGTGAACAGGGTTAATTTGATAAACCCATAGTTAAAAATAGAGTTCGCGAAGAGAATAATAAAAAGTAAACCATTAATACATTAAACTTAATTTTTCCAAAAATTACGCAGTGAAAGTTGGTTTAGATATTTGAATGCGAGAGAGACTCAAGTTCTATATATATGAAATATAAATTAGGAAAATAATACATCACACATTGTCTTTGCAATATTGAAAAACTGCTCCTGCAATAATAACCTAAGCCTATAAGGGTTTCCATTAACAAAAAAATTGTCAATATTAATTAAACACTTAAGATCTACAAATTAGTTGTGCAACAAAATCACAAATTTCCTTGGTTTCCCATGCCAAACCCTTGAGGAGAGTTCCCTAGCAATTGAGGTCCATGACTTTATTCACTGTCGAGGGTAAGGAAGTATCAGGGTTCCACTGGTGGTGGCAAACCCTCATGAATTCAAACAAAACATGTAAATGAATGAGGGAAAGTATAGTAAGAACCTAGCCAATAGAGGAAGACAACAAATTCCCATAATTCAAAAACGCACCATCTCAGTCAAACACTCGGTATGAGGGTAAAACCCTTCCTATGAGGAACCAAAAAAAATAACAAATGTAATATTATAACCTGAATGTGGGTGGAAACCAGAAAGATAATAAAAATACAAAGAAGATAATCATGAGAGCTGAGAATAGTCATATATTAGTGGACATGCAAGGAACGAAGTGATTTTGATGCCATAATGTAATAATCAACAGCCATTATGAAGTAAAGGAAGAACCTTTAAAAAAAAAATTAAACCTCAAAACAATTTTGAGGTGAAATGAAAACTCTCAATACTTTTGTAGAATGAAAAATAGTGTGAATTCCTCTACCCCATCGAATTTTATAGGATTAGTCTCGGTCTTCCAGCTCACAGGATTAGGAGCCTAAAAATAATTTTGCCACAAATTAGGAAGATACCATAATACCTTCGAATAAACAATGTTATAATGAAAAACGAAAAATCAGAATGCTTACCTGCACCGTCTTTGTGTCATAACCACGAAATTAAATTAACAAACTAACCTAACTGAGGGTTTGAATGTAGGTTGCAGAGCCCAGCCGATAGGCTGGAGAATGAAAATGAGGGTTACACAGTGCGACAGGAGGAGGGGCACAAGGAGGGGGTAGTAACCCCCCATAACCAATTCTCAAAATTCTTGCCTATCAAATTCTAACCCTAATATGATGAACCATTGATCTACTAACACCTAGATAAAATTCTAGATGGGTAACGCCTCCAGGGACAAAGCAAGCCAGAGCATGTCAGCTAATGTTTCCCAAAGGTTCATCAAGCGAAGGGTTCAAGTGATATTGTACGCGCTAGCTACGGTAAACTACATATAACTTTACAATAATGCCAAGACTTTTGAATTATGCACACATATGTGTGTGTGGGTCCTCCAATGGACCTGGTGTGGCCCTTGTCAAAAGACTGCTTTGGAAGTGAAACTAGTTCGAGGGGAGTTCTGGTAGTAAGTATTGTTCTCATTGGTTGGGTGGAGTAATCTTCTTCCCTGTGATTTTCTTGGTAGCCTAGACTAAATTAACAGATAAGTGTCACATGCATGTTCTACTTTTGTTTCCTTCCAATTATATATTTTTTCTGCAAATTCTATGGCATGGTTCTTTCATAAAGGGTAAAGGTATGTTATGATCTAACGTATACAAGACTAATGGACTAATTAATATTAGTCTATTATGATTTAATGTATACATTCCTAATGGAACAATTAATGTTGGCTTGCTATGATCTAATGCATATAGGACTAAGGGAATAATTAATATTAGTCTGTAAAATAATTATTACTATGTGGTGAGTTAGATTAGTTTTCAGGCCAAGCTGGAAAAATACCAGCAACGTAGAAACAATTATGAACACAAAGGAAGGGCCTGGAGAGGGAAGGAATGTATGAAGTACAAGTCAGCATAGGTTACTTCAGATCAATTTAACACTAAAAAAAAAGGAATTGTTATGGAGCTGTGGTTGTTTGCAAAGGAAAAGCACAAGTAATTGTTGCATAAATATATATGAGATAAGAATGCAAGAGCGATTGACAGAAAGAACCATAAATTGTACTAGGAAAATTTGTAACTAATGATATAATTTCATTATAAGTTGCAGGAAAAGGGAAATCATTTACAACTTAAAAAACACTACTAAATACCAAGAAATTAGTACAGTTACAAAAACCAAACTATTCAATAATTAAAAATATTACTGAAAGTATAACCCAAGTGAACATGGTTAATTTGATAAACCCATAACTAAAAATAGAGTTCGCGAAGAGACTATTAAAAAGTAAACCATCAATTCATTAAAATTAATTTTTCCAAAAATTACACAGCGAAAGTTGGTTTAGATATTTGAATGCGAGAGAGACTCAAGTTCTATATATATGAAATATAAATTAGGAAAATAATACATTACACATTGTCTTTGCAATATTGAAAAACTGCTCTTGCAATAATAACCTAAGCCTATAAGGGTTTCCATTAACAAAAAAATTGTCAATATTAATTAAACACTTAAGATCTACAAATTAGTTGTGCAACAAAATCACAAATTTCCTCGGTTTCCCATTCCAAACCCTTGAGGAGAGTTCACTAGGGATTGAGGTCCATGAATTTATTCACTGTCGAGGGTAAGGAAGTATCAAGGTTCCACTGTTGGTGGCAAACCCTCATGAATTCAAACAAAACATGTAAATGAATGAGGGAAAGTATAGTGAGAACCTAGCCAGTAGAGGAAGACAACAAATTCCCATAATTCAAAAATGCGCCATCTCAGTCAAGCATTGGGGATGAGGGTAAAACCCTTCCTACGAGGAACCAAAAACAATAAAAAGGATAATATTATAATCTGAATGTGGGTGGAAACCAGAAAGATAATAAAAATACAAAGAATATAATCATGAGAGTTGAGAGTAAAACCCTTCCTACGAGGAACCAAAAACAATAAAAAGGGTAACATTATAACCTGAATGTGGGTGGAAACCAGAAAGATAATAAAAATACAAATAATATAATCATGAGAGTTGAGAATAGTCATATATTTGTGGACATGCAAGGAACGAAGTGATTTTGATGCCATAATGTAATAATCAACAACCATTATGAAGTAAAGGAAGAAAAAAAATATTAAACCTCAAAACAATTTTGAGGCGAAATGAAAACTCTCAATACTTTTGTAGAATGAAAAATAGTGTGAATTCCTCTACCCCATCGAATTTTATAGGATTAGTCTTGGTCTTCCAGCTCACAGGATTATGAGCCTAAAAATAAATGTGCCACAAATCAGGAAGATACCATAATACCTTTGAATAAACAATGTTATAATGAAAAATGAAAAATTAGAATGCTTACCTGCACCATCTTTGTGTCATAACCACGAAACTAAATTAACAAGCTAACCTAACTGAGGGTTTGAAAGTAGGTTGCAGAGCCTAGCCGATAGGCTGGAGAATACAAATGAGGGTTACACAGTGCGATAGGAGGAGGGGCACAAGGAGGGGGTAGTAACCCATAACCAGTTCTCAAAATTCTTGGCTATCAAATTCTAACCCTAATATGATGAACCATTGATCTACTAACACCTAGATAAAATTCTAGATGGGTAACACCTCCAAGGACAGAGCAAGCCAGATAATGTCAGCTAATGTTTCCCAAAGGTTCTTCAAGCTGACGGTTCAAGTGATATTGTACGTGCTAGCTAGGGTAAACTACATATAACTTTACAATAATGCCAAGGCTTTTGAATTATGCGCACATATGTGTGTGTGGGTCATCCAATATACCAAGACATAGTACAACACAAAACTACAAGGCCAAACAAAATAATCGGTGATACATCAACGTAGTGCCTCAATGTATAAGGACATGTGCTAATAATATGTAAATAGAATTAGCATACATGATATATTCAACATGATTAACGACTCATGACCTCAATGAAGGGAATAAAATAAAATTTAATATTTAGAGAATATAAATTTTACAACCAGGAATGCTGTATACAAGAAATTCCTTAGGAGTGATGGTTCTATTCAAGTTATATATATATATATATATATATATATATATATATATATATTATATATATATATATATATTATATATTATATATATATTAATATATATATATATATATTATATATTATATATATATATATATATATATATGATAGTTATATGTTATATGTATATGTATATGTATATGTATATTGTATATATGGAAGAGGTGTTACAGTTGAGAGTTCAAAATTTTTATTTATGATTCACATTATAGAACTTTTAAAATGTTAATATATTTCCCCTTTGGAAGTAGAAAACATATATTTATAGGTCTCTCTATATGTAAGCTTATTTTTGTTATAAATATTTTTAAAATGTGTGTTTTATACATATATATGAATAATGATGTTACACGTGAACTCCATATTTATAGTTAATAATATTTTTTTATTGTTATTATTATTTATCTTTATTTTAACTATTACATGCTAAATAAATATAGAAAGAATTACATATCATGTAATATCAGTTATAATATTTTTACATGGCATCTACTAACTCCATATTAAGAAGTGAAGGAATTACATATCTTTTAAATATCAAAAAGTAATTTATTTTCCTTCAATTAATTTATCTCTATATAACGTTGATGTAAAATTATGTATTTAATTTATGATCGACACTGATTTTTTTTCTATTACTATTTCTTTAATTTGTTTTTGTAAGTATTATTTTATTATTTTTAAAGGTAATGATGATGATGATGATTAACGTCCACTAAGACCAATGTGGTCTATCGGACCTCAAGAAAAGAGAGTCTATTTGTCATTCTTCAAAATGTTGTTTCTGTGATCAAAGAGAAAAGAAAGAATCATTCCAAGATCGTTATAGTTGGGATGGCTTAATAAGTCAAGAATATTGGAGGTGTGACTGATGATAGGGAATTGAGAGCGGATGTGGGAAAGAGCTGGGAAGTCTAAACGGAAATGCTTTTCTTCTTTCACTTTCTTAGTATCACAAATATGACAAACTCTATTTTACACTTCGAAGATCATGAGAGTTAGTTCTAATCCTAGCGATGTTCATTTTCATCATAGTGCTAGTCAACATAGATAAATAATTCTGGCTATCGAGGGAGGGGTTGATCACCTCCTTATAGTACCTTAACTTCCTTTTACCTTCCAGCTCCTTAGCATCCCACATCTTGTCCTTAAAACTGGAGGTAATAGTCCCTTGATACTGTCCTTGCTTCCCATGAAGGTCTCCTCCTTAATCCCCCAAAGGTTGAGCCAAGACTGAGCATCCTGATGCCACCCACGCTTAAGGCACTGATGGGGATTTTGACTAAAGTTAGAAGCAATTTTTGGGAGCCTCTTGGATTCCATATTGTGAGGCTTCTTCTTATAAATCAGATATCTAAACATGGCCATAGTTTCAATGGGGGACATGCTAGCTTTCATCAAGAGGATAAGATAGGGAGTATTTCCTTGATCTTGAGTTTATAGGTTATGAATTGCTTCTGGATCATCTCAATCTTTTTCCATGACTCCCTAGATATATTGCACCCCCAAACTTCACATCCATATAAGATAACCAGGGTGATGAGAGTCTCAAAGAGGAACCATTTTTTACTCCAAATGTAAATATCAGCCGACTTGCAATTGTTTTCAAGCTCATAGTAGGCTTTCCAACCTCCATTAATTCTTTTCTCGATGCTAAAATTCCATTTGAGCTAATGAGGAAAGTCGATACCCAAATATTTATAAGAAGAAACCTGCTAAAGCCAATTTTTATCATAGACAAATCTACCATGGGTGATCTTTTTGGATTTAATGATCATGACTTTAGTCTTGTTGGTATTAATTGTCATACTCATCTCCCTCATATTATATTGTAGAGTGCCTCTATGCACAATAATTAAAAATAAAACTAGCACACCTATATAAATTAAATGGTTGGTAAATGCCTATAAACAACAATCTATGATAAGCACCAAAACACTTACCACATGATACATGCCATATTGCCCAAATTTAAAAAATTCACAAAAAATAACTAAATTATTATTATTATTATATGAATTAATATATGAATTAAATAAGAGGTTTTCACCTAGAGGGATTTGATCCCTCTCAACACTTGATAAATCTAGAGTTAAGATGGATCTACATTGGTTCTTATGTAATTTGACCAAGCCAAAATTTTTAGTTAAGATAACATAATAGAACATTACAACATATCTTCCATATTGGGGCTTGAGAGCACCTCTCGGCGCAATTAAACAATATACTTAATCATAGATATTCACTACCCTTTACTATGGTAATTCTTAACTTGTAAATAGTTTTTGTTATAATACCATGACTTATTAATACCACATACTAATATGACGTGCTGATATGACTTTTTCTTTAATTAAATAATTTCAAATAAATATTGAATTTAAAAAACATAACAAACTTAAAGATAGCTCTTATCCCTTGATATATGAATACTACTGTGAATATTCCAACATATTCTATGGAGGTTAAATCTCTACCATCCACCTAATAATTAATAATAATTAAATTTTAATTTTAAAAGGTTTTTTTTTGGAATAGATATGCCCTATCAACATAGTTATATGTGTGTGTGTGTGTGTGTTTTGTAAATTAAAATGTTTTGATGATATCAATTAAAATAATGATTTATATTGGTAACTATTATAGTTCATAAATTCATATTTAAATTTAATTAATAAGCATCTAACAATTCAATGTTGACAATCTTTTTATTTATCTATCTAGTTTATATTAAAAATTTAAATTAAAAAATTATGAAACATATAAAAGAAAAATGGCACGTGTATATCTAATTATATGTATTATCAGAATTTTAATAAAACTAAAAATAAGAAAATTTTTATATATAGAGATGTGAATCCCGATGGGTGTGTCCCAAGGCATGCTCCACATAATAGAGACTGTTTGAGAAACGATGGAAGTGGGTAGTGATGGAGGCTAACTAACCTCCTTAAATTTTTCATGCAGTAGAGAGATAAGTAGAACAGTTGGAGAAAATTGTCATATGTCAATCAATGAAGTGAATTCAAGGGATAATTTCCCAGCTTGTTGGCCTGTCACCTTGCATTCAATTCACCATGAGTCCCCTTGTGCAATATGGAGGTTATCATTGAAGGAGTTTCACATTTCAAGGCTAGCTCTGACAATCATAGTGCTCAAATATGAATGTTTATGCTCTTTGTTGATTCTAGCATGCACTGTCAGAAGTGTAGGTGAAGTTTTATAAACTTGTAGGGTTTTTAGGATTGTTCCAAGTGTCTTACGGAAGAAAGGAAATTTCCTCCCTTTTTTATCATTCTCTTTGGTCGACATCTCTGTTTTTGCATGTGTTGAAGCAACAAGAAGCCTAGATAAATTCTTGGTCCTATAAGCAGAGGAAGTCTTCGTGGTTTTTTCTTGCTTATCTCATGTAGGATTTGATAAGGAAGGTGGATTTTCTCTCTTGCATTAGCATTAGAGATATTTTGAGGTAAAAAATCGGCCTCCTAAGGGATAAATAAAACATTATGAGTTATGGATTTTATGGGGAAGATATATTTGACATCTCACCTTCTACACTACTTTCTATGTACACTCCAAATAATTGTGATTGAATTATTTTTGAGAATTATAATGTTATGTTAGGGATTTTATGGGAAAGGTATATTTGAAAAGTCACCCTCTACACTAATTTTTATGTACACTCTAAATAATTGTGGTTGAGTTACTTTTGAGAATTAACAAATTATGAGTTAGGGATTTTATGAGGAATGCATATTTGACAAATCACTTTCTATACTACTTTCTATGTACACTCTAAATAACTATGGTTGAGTCATTTTTGAGAATTGACTAAACAAAAGAATAATAGAAGAAACTACATTAATTAACCAAAAAGCATATTCTAAATTCAAAGATATTGTTCTTAATTACTTATATGTCTTGAACTTAGAGATGAAATTAAATAATAAATTATGTATTTTTATTCAAAAGTAATTTATATTAATTTTGTATTTAATACTTATTTAATTCAATTTGATAAGATATTCAATTTACTAATATTGTATTTTTTATTTATTTTAAATCTATATTATTTATATTATTTAACTATTTTTTGTTATTACTATTTTTTTTTAATTTTATTGTAAGTATTAATTTTATTATTTTGACAAGATGCCCCTCATATTGGACTGTACAATACCTCTAAGTGCAATAATTAAAAAGAAAATTATCCCAACAATTTAAAGTAAATGGTTGGTAAATTCCTATAAGCATTAATCTATGAAAAGCACCAAAACACTTACTGCACGATACATCTCACATTGCCCAAATTAAGAAATTCATAAAAATTAACTAAATTATAAGCTTATTTTAAATTATTATTACTATTATTATAGAATGAATTAAAAGATGAATTATAACAGGATGTTTGCACCTTGAGGGATTTGATCCCTCTCGTTGCTTGATAGATCCAGAGTTAACATGGATCTACGTTGGTTCATATGTAATTTGACCGAGTCAAAATGTTTAGATAACATAACATAACAATAACATAATAGGACATTACAACATCTCTTCCATATTGGGCTAGGGATCACCTCTCGACACAAGTAAACAATATTCTTAATCATAGAGATTCACCCCCACTATAACATGGTAATTCTTAAATTGTAAGTAAATTTTGTTACAATACCATGGCTTATCAATACCACATACTAATATGACATTGTCTTTAATTAATTAACTAACTTGGAGATAACTCTTATGATCTATGAATACTACTACGAATATTCTAGCATATTCCATCGAGGTCAAATCTCTACCATCCATCTAATAATTATTGATAATTAAATTAGAATTCTAAAAGGCCTATTTTAAATTAGACATGCCCTATCGACATAAATATTTCTAAATATATAAACATAATATCTATCTATCTATCTATCTATCTATCTATCTATCTATCTATCTATATATATATATATATATATATATATATAGAGAGAGAGAGAGAGAGAGAGATCGAGAGAGAGAGAGAGAGAGAGAGAGAGAAACTAAATTTTTTGATCATATAAATCAAAATAATGATTTATATTAGTAACTATTATATTTCATTAAAGTCATATTTAATTTATTAATAAGCATATAAGAATTCAATATTGACAATATTTTTTTTTATCTATTTATATTACATTAAAAAATAAATTTAAAATAAACATATCAAAGAAAAATGGCACACATATATATAATTATATGTATTATCAAAGTTTTAAGAAAAATAAAAATAAGAATATTTTTATATAGAGAGATGTGAATCCTGATGTGGGTGTCCTAAGGCATGCTCCACACACTAGAGACTGATTGGAGATATGACATAAGTGGATAGTTATGGAGGCTAGTTGGCCTCCTTAAATTCTTCATGTGGTAGAGAGTTAAGTAGAATAGTTGGAGAAAACTCATATTTGGCAATCAACGAAGTGGATTCAAGGGATAATTGCTCGACTTGCTGACCCGTCAAATTACATTCAATTTACCATGAATCCCCTATGCAATATGGAGGTTTTCATTGAAAAACTGCAAATTTTAAGGCTATCTTTGACAATTATAGTGTTCATGGTATGTTGGAAGTGTAGGTGAAGTCTTAGAAAATTGTAGGATTTTCAGGCTTAATCTGGGTCTCTTGTGAAAGCAAGGCCATTTCCTCCGTTTTTTCTTTCTCTTTTGTTAACATTTCTACTTTTCCATGTTCTCAAGCAACAAGAAGCTTGGATAAATTCTTGATCCCATAAGTAGTGGAAGTCCTTATGGTTTTTCTCTTTCTCCTCTCATGTAGGCTTTAATAACGCACGATGGTTTTCTTTCTTGCATCAACATCAGAGAGATTTTGAGGTAAAAAATAGGCCTCCTAAGAGATATAAAAAAAACTTATGAGTTAGGGATTTTATGGGGAAGGTATATTTGAAATGTCACCTTCTAAAGTACTTTCTATGTACACTCTTAATAATTGTAGTTGAGTTACTTTTGAGAATTAAAAAATTATGAGTTAGGGATTTTATAGGGAAGGCATATTTGAGAAGCCATTTTCTACACTACTTTTTATGTACACTCTAAATAACTATGGTTGAGTTACTTTTGAAAATTGACTAGAAAAAATAATAATAATAATAGAACTTCATTGATGAACCCAAAAGTCTATTTTAAATTCACAAGATACATTGTCCTTAAGCATGTATATATCTTGAACATAGAGGTAAAATTAAATAATAAAATATGTATTTTTATTCAAAAATAATTTATATTAATTTTGTTTATAGTACTTATAAATTTACTTTGATAAGACATTTTATTTACTAATATTGTACTTGTTATTTAATTTAAAACCATATTCTTTATATTATTTAAATATTTTTTTGTTATTACTATTTTTTTTTTTAATTTGTTATTTTAAGTATTATTTTATTATTTTTAAAGGTAATGTTACGTGACAACATCTGCCTTATATTGGAATTTAGAGTGCCTCTAGACACAATAATTAAAAATAAAACTAGCCCAACCATTTAAAGTAAATGACTAGTAAATGTATATAAGCATCAATCTATGATAAGCACCAAAACACTTACCGCATGATACATCTCACATTGCCCAAATTTTAGAAAAAAACATAAAAATTAACTATAGTATAGATTTATTTTAAATTGTTATTACTATTAATTATAAAATGAATTAATATATGAATTAAATAAGAGGTTTGCACCTTTAGGGATTTGATCCCTCTTGACGCTTGATAGATTTAAGATGGATCTACGTTAGTTATTATGTAATTTTACTAAGTCAAAATGTTTAGATAACATAACATAACAATAACATAAGAAGACATTACAACATATCTTCCATATTGAGATAGAAAGCACCTTTAGCGCAATTAAACAATATTATTAATGATAGAGGTTCACTCCCACATTGCTTTGATAATTCTTAACTTGTAAATAGCTATGTTACAATACCATGACTTATCAATATGACATACTAATATGACATGTGTCGATATGACATTTTCTTTAACTAGTTAATTTTAAATAACTATTGAATTAAAAGAAAACAACTAACTTGAAGGCAATCAACGAAGTGGATTCAAGGGATAATTGCTCGACTTGCTGACCCATCAACTTACATTCAATTTACCATGAATCCCTATGGAATATGGAGGTTTTTATTGAAAAACTGCATATTTTAAGGCTATCTTCAACAATTATAGTGTTCATGGTATGTTGGAAGTGTAGGTGAAGCCTTAGAAAATTGTAGGATTTTCAGGCTTGCTCTCGGTCTCTTGTGAAAGCAAGGCCATTTCCTCCGTTTTTTCTTTCTCTTTTGTTAACATTTCTGCTTTTGCATGTTCTCAAGCAACAAGAAGCCTAGATAAATTCTTGATCCTATAAGTAGTGGAAGTCCTTATGGTTTTTCTCTTTCTCCTCTCATGTAGGCTTTAATAACGCACGGTGGTTTTCTTTCTTGCATCAACATCAGAGAGATTTTGAGGTAAAAAATAGGCCTCCTAAGAGATATAATAAAAAATTATGAGTTAGGGATTTTATGTGGAAGGTATATTTGACATGTCACCTTCTAAAGTACTTTCTATGTACACTCTTAATAATTGTGGTTGAGTTACTTTTGAGAATTAAAAAATTATGAGTTAGGGATTTTATAGGGAAGGCATATTTGAGAAGCCATATTCTACACTACTTTTTATGTACACTCTAAATAACTATGGTTGGGTTACTTTTGAAAATTGACTAGAAAAAATAATAATAATAATATAACTTCATTGATGAACCCAAAAGTCTATTTTAAATTCACAAGAGACATTGTCCTTAAGCATGTATATATCTTGAACATAGATGTAAAATTAAATAATAAATATGTATTCTTATTCAAAAATAATTTATATTAATTCTATTTTTAGTACTTATTTAATTTACTTGATAAGACATTTTTATTTACTAACATTGTATTGTTATTTAATTAAAACATATTCTTTATATTATTTAAATATTTTTTTGTATTATTATTATTTTTAATTTTTAATTATAGTATTATTTTATTATTTTTAAAGGTAATGTTACGTGACAACATCTGCCTTATATTGGAATTTAGAGTGCCTCTAGACACAATAATTAAAAATAAAACTAGCCCAACCATTTAAAGTAAATGACTAGTAAATGTATATAAGCATCAATCTATGATAAGCACCAAAACACTTACCGCATGATACATCTCACATTGCCCAAATTTTAGAAAAAAACATAAAAATTAACTATAGTATAGATTTATTTTAAATTGTTATTACTATTAATTATAAAATGAATTAATATATGAATTAAATAAGAGGTTTGCACCTTTAGGGATTTGATCCCTCTTGACGCTTGATAGATTTAAGATGGATCTATGTTAGTTCTTATGTAATTTGACTAAGTCAAAATGTTTAGATAACATAACATAACAATAACATAAGAAGACATTACAACATATCTTCCATATTGGGATAGAAAGCACCTTTGGCGCAATTAAACAATATTATTAATGATAGAGGTTCACTCCCACTTTGCCTTGATAATTCTTAACTTGTAAATAGCTATGTTACAATACCATGACTTATCAATATGACATACTAATATGACATGTGTCGATATGACATTTTCTTTAACTAGTTAATTTGAAATAACTATTGAATTAAAAGAAGACAACTAACTTGAAGGCAATCAACGAAGTGGATTCAAGGGATAATTGCTCGACTTGCTGACCCGTCAACTTACATTCAATTTACCATGAATCCCCTATGCAATATGGAGGTTTTCATTGAAAAACTACAAATTTTAAGGCTATCTTCGACAATTATAGTGTTCATGGTATGTTGGAAGTGTAGGTGAAGTCTTAGAAAATTGTAGGATTTTCAGGCTTACTCTGGGTCTCTTGTGAAAGCAAGGCCATTTCCTTCGTTTTTTCTTTCTCTTTTGTTAACATTTCTGTTTTTGCATGTTCTCAAGCAACAAGAAGCCTGGATAAATTCTTGATCCTATAAGTAGTGGAAGTCCTTATGGTTTTTCTCTTTCTCCTCTCATGTAGGCTTTAATAAGGCAGGGTGGTTTTCTTTCTTGCATCAACATTAGAGAGATTTTGAGGTAAAAAATAGGCCTCCTAAGAGATATAATAAAAAATTATGAGTTAGGGATTTTATGGGGAAGGTATATTTGACATGTCACCTTCTAAAGTACTTTCTATGTGCACTCTTAATGATTGTGGTTGAGTTACTTTTAAAAATTAAAAAATTATGAGTTAGGGATTTTATAGGGAAGGCATATTTGAGAAGCCATATTCTACTCTACTTTTTATGTACACTCTAAATAACTATGGTTGGGTTACTTTTGAAAATTGACTAGAAAAAATAATAATAATAATATAACTTCATCGATGAACCCAAAAGTCTATTTTAAATTCACAAGAGACATCGTCCTTAAGCATGTATATATCTTTGAACATAGAGGTAAATTAAATAATAAATATGTATTTTTATTCAAAAATAATTTTATAATTTTTTTTTTAGTACTTGTTTAATTTACTTTGATAAGAACATTTTATTTACTAATATTGTACTTGTTATTTAATTTAAACCATATTCTTTATATTATTTAAATATTTTTTTTGTATTACTATTTTTTAATTTGTTATTCTAAGTATTATTTTATTATTTTTAAAGGTAATGTTACGTGACAACATCTCCCTTATATTGGAATTTAGAGTGCCTCTAGACACAATAATTAAAAAATAAAACTAGCCCAACCATTTAAAGTAAATCACTTGGTAAATGTATATAAGCATCAATCTATGATAAGCACCAAAACACTTACCGCATGATACATCTTCACATTGCCAAATTTTAGGAAAAAAACATATAAAATTAAACTATATTATTAAATTTTATTTTAAATGATTATTACTATTAATTATAAAATGAATTAATATATGAATTAAATAAGAGGTTTGCACCTTTAGGGATTTGATCCCTCTTGACGCTTGATAGATTTAAGATGGATCTATGTTAGTTCTTATGTAATTTGACTAAGTCAAAATGTTTAGATAACATAACATAACAATAACATAAGAAGACATTACAACATATCTTCCATATTGGGATAGAAAGCACCTTTGGCGCAATTAAACAATATTATTAATGATAGAGGTTCACTCCCACTTTGCCTTGATAATTCTTAACTTGTAAATAGCTATGTTACAATACCATGACTTATCAATATGACATACTAATATGACATGTGTCGATATGCCATTTTCTTTAACTAGTTAATTTGAAATAACTATTGAATTAAAAGAAGACAACTAACTTGAAGGTAATCAACGAAGTGGATTCAAGGGATAATTGCTCGACTTGCTGACCCGTCAACTTACATTCAATTTACCATGAATCCCCTATGCAATATGGAGGTTTTCATTGAAAAACTGCAAATTTTAAGGCTATCTTCGACAATTATAGTGTTCATGGTATGTTGGAAGTGTAGGTGAAGTCTTAGAAAATTGTAGGATTTTCAGGCTTACTCTGGGTCTCTTGTGAAAGCAAGGCCATTTCCTCAGTTTTTTCTTTCTCTTTTGTTAACGTTTCTGCTTTTGCATGTTCTTAAGCAACAAGAAGCCTAGATAAATTCTTGATCCTAAAAGTAGTGGAAGTCCTTATGGTTTTTCTCTTTCTTCTCTCATGTAGGCTTTAATAAGGCAGGGTGGTTTTCTTTCTTGCATCAACATCAGAGAGATTTTGAGGTAAAAAATAGGCCTCCTAAGAGATATAATAAAAAATTATGAGTTAGGGATTTTATGGGGAAGGTATATTTGACATGTAACCTTCTAAAGTACTTTCTATATACACTCTTAATAATTGTGGTTGAGTTACTTTTGAGAATTAAAAAATTATGAGTTAGGGATTTTATAGGGAAGGTATATTTGAGAAGCCATATTCTACACTACTTTTTATGTACACTCTAAATAACTATGGTTGAGTTACTTTTGAAAATTGACTAGAAAAAATAATAATAATAATAGAACTTCATTGATGAACCCAAAAGTCTATTTTAAATTCACAAGATACATTGTCCTTAAGCATGTATATATCTTGAACATAGAGGTAAAATTAAATAATAATATGTATTTTTATCAAAAAATAATTTATATTAATTTGTTTTTAGTACTTATTTAATTTACTTTGATAAGACATTTATTTAACTAATATTGTACTTGTTATTTAATTTAAAACCATTTCTTTATATTATTTAAATATTTTTGTTATTACTATTTTTTTAATTTGTTATTTTTAAGTATCATTTTATTATTTTTAAAGGTAATGTTACGTGACAACATCTCCCTTATATTGGAATTTAGAGTGCCTCTAGACACAATAATTAAAAATAAAACTAGCCCAACCATTTAAAGTAAATGACTGGTAAATGTATATAAGCATCAATCTATGATAAGCACCAAAACACTTATCGCATGATACATTTCACATTGCCCAAATTTTAGTAAAAAACATAAAAAATAAAAATTAACTATATTATAAATTTATTTTAAATTATTATTACTATTAATTATAAAATGAATTAAATAAGAGGTTTGCACCTTTAGGGATTTGATCCCTCTTGACGCTTGACAGATTTAAGATGGATCTACGTTAGTTCTTATGTAATTTGACTAAGTCAAAATGTTTAGATAACATAACATAACAATAACATAAGAAGACATTACAACATATCTTCCATATTGGGATAGAAAGCACATTTGGCGCAATTAAACAATATTATTAATGATAGAGGTTCACTCCCACTTTGCCTTGATAATTCTTAACTTGTAAAGAGCTATGTTACAATACCATGACTTATCAATATGACATACTAATATGACATGTGTCAATATGACATTTTCTTTAACTAGTTAATTTGAAATAACTATTGAATTAAAAGAAGACAACTAACTTGAAAATAACTCTTAGCCCATGATCTATGAATACTACTATGAATATTCTAGCATATCCCATGGAGGCTAAATCTCTACCATCCACATAATAATTATAATGATTTATATTAGTAACTATTATATTTCATAAAGTTATATTTAAATTTGATTAATATGCTTACAAAAATTCAATATGGACAACACTTTTTTCTATGTTATTTATCTATCTATATTACATTAAAAAATTATAAAACATATCAAAGAAAAATGACACATATATATGTAATTATATGTATTATCATAGTTTAACAAAAAATATAATAAGAATATTTTATATATAGAGATGTGAACCCTGATGGGGGTGCCTCAAGGCATGCTCCAAACATTTGAGACTGCTCGAGAAATGATGGAAGTGGGTAGTGATGGAGGCCACCTAGCCCCCTTAAATTCTTCATGTGGTAGAGATATAAGTAGAACAATTGGAGAAAAATTTCATCTGCCAATCAATGAATTGGATTTAGCAGATAATTACCTAGCTTGTTGGCCTGTCACCTCGCATTGAATTCACCATGATTCCCTCGTGCAATATGGAGGTTTTCATTGAAGGAGATGCACATTTCAAGGCTAGCTTCAACAATTATAGTGCTCAAACAGGAACGTTTCCACTCTTTGTGGATTTTGGCATGGTCCATGAGAAGTGTAGGTGGCATTTTAGAAACTTTGGATTTTAAGGCTTGTTTTGGGTCTCTTGTGGAAGCAAGGCCATTTCCTCCATTTTTTTCATTCTCTTTGGTCAAGATTTATGCTTTTGCATGTGCTCAAGCAATAAGAAGCCTGGATAGATTCTTAGTCTTGTAAGTAGTGGAAGTCTTCGTGATTTGTTTCTTGCTCTTCTCATGTAGGCTTTAATAAGGCAGGGTGGTTTTTCTCTCCTAAATCAACATTAGAGAGGTTTTGAGGTAAAAAATGAGCCTCTTAAGGGATATGATAAAAAATTGTGAGTTAGGGAATTTTTTGGGGAAGTTATATTTGACATGTCACCTTCCACACAATTTTCTATTACACTCTAAATAATTGTGGTTGAGTTACTTTCGAGATTTGAAAATTTATGAGTTAGGGATTTGATGGGGAAGGTGTATTTGAAAAGTCACATTCTACAATACTTTCTACGTATATTCAAAATAATTATGGTTGAGTTACGTTTAAGAATAAAAAATTTATGAGTTGGGGATTTTATGGGGAATATTTACACTACTCTCTATGTACACTCTAAATAACTATAGTAGAGTTACTTTTGAAAATTGACTATACAAAATAATAATAATAAAACTACATTGATGAGCCCAAAAATTTGTATTAAATTCCCAAAATATATTGTTCTTAAGTATTTATGTCTTGAACTTAAATTATGAAATTAAACAAGTGCTACATAGTAGCTTCTCCCTACCCCTTTTAAAATAGTAGTGAAACTATTTGATCATTATTGTGATATATTAAAAGAATTAACAATTATGCTTTGAAATGTAGTTGTAAAATGTATCTTTGGGTAGGATTTGTTTCAATCTATTTATGAAACATTACAAATTATCATTTAACATACATCTTAATTTAAAAATTTAAGAAATAATATAATGTATTATTTATAAATAGTTACTTGTAGTATATAGTTTGTCTTTTGATGATTTTTGAAATATTAAATGTTATAACTATATTAAGTAAATATATAATGGTAAACATATTAGTGATGATAAATAATAATATAAATTTAAAAATATAAAATGTTAATTTTATTTATTTATTAATTATAGTGATTAAAAAATTAGCTCACAAAATTAGTAAACATTTTTCATGTTAATTTTAATATTAATTTTTTTGTTAGTATAAAAATTATTTAGCCACCTTTGAATAAAGAAATGTATCAATTACTTACTAATGAGATATTTCACTCCATTATGGATTGCAACAAAAACATTAACAAAATCTAATGTGACCCATGTACTCTTGGATTTTTAATTAATAAAAAAAATATTTTGCCACATTTGAATAAAGAAATGTATCAATTACTTAATTATGAAATGTCTCACTCCATTACGAAATGCAATAAAAACAAAAACAAAAACTATTGTGACCCATGTACTCTTGGCTTTTTAATTAATATAAAAATTATTTTTCCACCTTTGAATAATGAAATGCATCAATTACTTAATTATGAGATGTTTTACTCAATTATGGAATGCAATAAAAATAAAAACAAAATATGATATAACCCATGTACTCTTGGCTTGTTATTTCAAGCATTGAGAAATAACATGTCCAAATCGACAACCAATTCCATGAGAGATAAATTCCAATACAATAAATTATAAAAAATAGAAAAATATTTTTATAAGTTGCACTTTGTTAAATTGAAAAATATTTCTCTTGTTTAACTGAATTAATAGATAATCAACAAATACCCAATGCATAATCCATGCCTAGGCACAGGGATAATAATAAAATATGTATTTTTCTTCAAAAGTAATTTATATTAATTTTTTATTTAGTACTTGTTTCATTCAATTTGATAAGACATTTTATTTACTAATATTGTACTTGTTATTTGCTTTAAAGCTATATTATTTAAAGATTTTTTATTACTATTTTTTTAAATTGTTATTGTAAGTATTATTTTATCATTTTAAAAGGTAATGTTGCGTGACAACAACTCTCTCATATTGCTCTGTAGAGTGCTTATAGGTGCAATAATTAAAAATAATACTAGCGCAACCATATAAATTAAATGGTTGGTAAATGCCTATTAACATCAATATATGATAAACACCAAAAACGGTTACCACGTGATACATTTCACATTGCCCAAATTAAAAAAATAAAAATAAAAAAAAACATAGAAATTAACAAAATATATGGTTATTTTAAATTATTTTATTATTAATTATAAAATGAATTAATATATGAATTAAACAAGAGCTTTGCACCTTGAGGGATTTGATCCCTCTAAGTGTTTGATAGATCTAGAGCTAAGATGGATCTATGTCGGTTCTTATGTAATTTGATCGAGTCAAAATGTTTAGATAACATAACATAACAATAGGGCATTACAACATCTCTTCCATATTAGGCTAGAGAGTGCCTCTTGACACAATTAAACAATATTCTTAATCATAGAGATTCTCCTCCACTTTACCATGGTAATTCTTAACTTGTAAATATATTTTGTTACAATACTATGACTTATCAATACCACATGCTAATATGACATATGTTGATATGACATTTTCTTTAATTTCTTAATTTCAAAAGAATATTGAATTAAAAGAGCATAATTAACTTGGAAATAACTCTTAGCCCTTGATCTATGAATACTACTATGAATATTCCAGCATGTTCCATGGAGGTTAAATCTTGTCCATCCTCTTAATAATTACTAATAATTAAATTCAAATTCTAAAAAGCCTATTCTAAAATAGACATGCCCTATCGACATTATATATATATATATATTATATATTATATATATATATATAGTTATATAATATAATATATATATATATATATATATATATATATATATATATATATATATATTGTTTTGATCAAATAACTTCAAATAATGATTTATATGTTACTACTATTATATTTCGTAAAAGTCGTATATAAATTTAAGTTAATAAGCATGTAAAAAATCATATTGACAATATTTTTTTATCTATCTATATTACATAAAAAAAATTAAAAACTATAATACATATCAAAGAATAATGCCACATATATATGTAATTATATGTATTATTAGAGTTTTAAGAAACTAAAAATAAGGATATTTTTATATATAGAGATGTGAACCTCGATGGGGTGTCCCAAGGCTTGCTCCACACGCTAGAGACTACTTGAGAAATGACGTAAGTGGGTAGTGATGGAGGTAATCTGGCCTCCTTAAATTCTTCATGCAGTAGAAGGATAAGTAGAATAGTTGGAGAAAACTCTCATCCATCAGTCAATGAAGTGAATTCAAGGGATACTTGCCCGACTTGCTGGCCCATCACCTCGCATTTAATTAACCATGAGTCCCCTAAGCAATATTGAGGTTTTCATTGAAGGAGTTGCCTATTTCAAGGCTAGCTCCAACCATTATAGTGCTCAGACACGAATGTTTCCACTCTTTTGGGATTCTGGCATGGTCTGTCGAAAGTGTAGGTGAAGTTTTAGAAACTTATAGGATTTTCAGGCTTGTTCTGGGTCTCTTACAGAAGCAAGGTCATTTCCTTCTTCTTTTTTCATTCTATTTGGTCAATATATTCATTTTTGCATGTGATTGAGCAACAAGAAGCCTGAATAGATTCTTGGTCTTGTAAGTAGTGGAAGTATTCATGGTTTTTTTCTTGATCCTCTCATGTAACCTTTAATAAGGAAAGGTGGTTTTTCTCTCTTGCATCATCATTATAAATATTTTGATGTAAAAGATGGGTCTCCTAAGGGATGTAATAAAAAATCATGAGTTAGGATTTTATGGAGAAAGTATATTCGACATGTCACATTCTACACCACTTTCTACGTACACTCTAAATAATGAATTTACTTTTGAGAACTGAAAATTATGAGTTAGGGATTTAATGGGAAAGGTATATTTGACAAGTCACTTTTTATACTACTTTCTATATACACTCTAAATAAATTTGGTTGAGTTACTTTTGAGAATTGACTAGAATTAAGCATTTATACCTCTTGATATGAAATTCAATTATTGAATATGTATTTTTATTCGAAAGTAATTTATATTAATTTTTTATTTAGTACTTATTTCATTCAATTTGATAAGATATTATATTTACTAACATTGTACTTGTTATTTACTTTAGAGTTAGATTATTTATATTATTTTTATTTTTTTTTGTTATTACTATTTTTTTTAATTTGTTATTGTAAGCGTTATTTTATTATTTTTAAAGGTAATGTTACATGACATCATCTCCCTCATATTGGACTATAGAGCGCCTCTAGGTGCATTAATTAAGAATAAAACCAGCAAACCCATATAAATTAAATGACTGGTAAATCCCTATAATCATCAATCTATGATAAGCACCAAAATACTTACTGTGTGATACATCACATTGCCCAAATTAAAAAAGTTCATAAAAATTAACTAAATTATAAGTTTATTTTAAATTATTATTATTATGAATTATAAAATGAATTAATATATGACTTAAATAAGAGGTTTTCACTTCAAGGGATTTGATCTCTCTCAACTCTTAATAGATCCAAATTTAAGATTAACCTACTTTGGTTCCTTATGTAATTTGACTGAGTAAAAATATTTAGATAACATAGATTAACAATAACATACAAAACATTACAACATGCCTTCCATATTGGGCTAGATAGCACCTCTCGGTACAATTAAACAATATTATTAATTATAGAGATTCACCCCCACTTTATCATGGTAATTCTTAACAAGTAAATAACTTTTGTTACAATTATTGGGTGTAGAGGCTAATTATCTTCTTGATTGTTCAGATATTTTTGTTTCAGTCGCATTGGATCCTTGTTCCTAATAGAGCAGCAATGCTTCTCATTTAATCAATGTCAGGGGGGTCCGGGGGGGGAGACGACGAATTTTATGAGTCCCCCTCTAGCAGGGGTTTAGGGGCAGTGACTCCGAAGCTAAAAATATATGAAAATTTGCCTTGTAAAATATTGTAATTTCTTAGTCAATCCGGACCACTCATAAGGAAGATGATCTGACAATAGAAGTTATGTTAATTTAGGGTTTTTCCCTAGAAGGAAACCCTCGGTTTATATGAGGGAATTGTATTGCGATTGTGTACGATTATTCTAAATGAGAGAGAGAGAGAGAGAGGAGGTTGTGCGAGAGTGAGGTGGAAATTACCGGATATACTGTAGGTTGTATCTCTTCATTTTGTTGGATAATATAAAAAGGACTAGTTGTTTCTCTATGGACGTAGCCCAAATTGGGCGAACCACATATATATGTGTCTCTCTTGTTTTGTGCATTTCTGTTTTTGTGTTTCCATAATATTTTGTGTATTTCATTGGTCCATTAATTAATTTCAAACAAATGGTATCATAGATGAAGGTTTATTAGGCTAATAAACTCGCAGGAGAGAAGGCTTCCTGGTTCGAGTGGGAGAAACGACGATAGATGGGGTTTAGGGTTGAGAAATCTTTCTTAGCTGTCATTTCTATCAAAATTCGTTATGTTTGCATCATCAACTGTCAGCTTATACACTTCGCCTATCATGTCCAACCACTTATCTTCATCATTAGAGTCGTTAGGTACCTTGGTACGCTCGGGTTGCAAGTTTCAAGAAGAGCCAAGTATTCACAGTCATAATTATGATTTCATTCATTGCACGAGGAACAAATCAACAAATGTTAAATTTGAATTCCTTGAACATCAAGTGAGGCAGTATTCAAGCGATGCAGCTATCAAGCGAGGCAGTGATCAAAGGTTGAGACAGTTCCAGCCTTTCAAATTTTCATTACGCTGGAGTCTCATGGAAGGGTCTACAAAAAGAAAGGATCATATGTCAGGCAGATGTTTGAGGAGAAAACCTGAAGGTTTAGACATTATCTTGAAGAACAGAGAAATGGAACATGCATTCAAGCAGGTTGGATGTTGGAATTTTTGCGAGAAACTCCAGGGAGGTCATGCAGAAGTCACTAAGGAATTTGCCTTGAATTTCACAGGACTGAATTCAAAAGTTGGGATGCTTGAATTGCAAATCTCACCAGAGGTAATCTCCATAGTCACTAAGATTCCAAGGGGACAAGAAAGATGGTTTAAAAATTTCAAATTTGATATGATCCCCTGCAAAGAATTTATGAAGCTGAAGTTCATTGACTCAGATTTAAACAAGTTTGTGCCCAGAAATTTTGTCAAGGACTCATATGCCAATTTACTTACCTGCATATAGAGGTACTTTACCTGTGAGGGGAGATATAATAAGGTGTATTCATATCACTTCAAACTTCTGTTGCATTTCATAGGAAAGATATCTCTTGATTTACCTTTCTACTTATTTCGTAGCCTAGGCAAAATGTGCGACAAGGTTCAAATAAAGAAGGAAATCTGTGAGATCTCATTGTTTCACCACAGCTTAGTCAAGTTGATCGTTTTGCATGAGCTCCAAAGAATAGACAGGGACTAGTCGACATTCATATTTATATCTAGCTTCAAGAATGAAACTGGCCTTAGTCCTCAAGCTGTGAAAAAATCTCCACCAGAAACTGGTCATCGTGTAGAAACAAGATCCAGGAGATTTGTAAAATTGAAGGCTAGGAAACAGGCAAAGGAGCCCACCAGAACAATGATAATCCAAGACACACCCCAACAGTCCCAGAAAGAGAAAACTCAGATCAGAGAGGGTGTACATGAATCATCTACAGGTGAAGTAGTTCAGAGAGGAATTACTAGGAGCCAGTTAGCTAAAGAAAAAGGCAAGACAATGGTTACTGAAGAAAGCTCGGTTTCAAAGGGAAGCCTACATGACTTACTAAAAGCCATTGATATTGAAGAATCTCCCCTAGTTCAAGCAGATTTGATAGAATCAGGTAAAGACAAGACCAAAAAGATCAAAGCCTCGAAAAAGCTCAAGTTTGATGATCAGGTTGCTAAATTTGTCTTTAAGCCAAGAAGACCTGTGACGAGGTATTTCAAACAGGTACAAGAGATGCTGCCAGAAGCAAGTGAAACAGAGGAGATCAAAAAAAGTCATGAAAGACCTGTGACTTCATTAGAAACATCAACACAGCTGCATAAAGAGGATAGAAATGAGACAATTATCCCTCAAGAGGAATATAGTGTTGAAGAACTAAAAAATAAGTTGAGGTTAGCAAATCTTGAAATCGCTAGATTGAAGAAAGCCTCAAGGAAACATGCAATCAAGGAAGCTCATTTTAATAAAATGGAGGCTCCGTGGGAAGACAAAACATTTTCAATACCTGAGGTGGTCGACTGTAATGCCCAATACTATACCGGACAGTTCCTGCATTAAAGGAATCAGAATTCATCAGAAAAGTTAATACGAACCTGAGAGCTGGTTTTAGATTCATGAAAAGGCAAATTGAGGATTTGAAGATCTAGCTAAGCCAGCGGGAAAGACTTCCTTAGATAAGGAAAATCACACAGCAAGTAAGGTTAAGTCCCAAATTTTGATGATTTACCATGTTCAGTTTTGAATAGCTTCAGGGTAGCTGAAAAGGACATTTCAATATAAAGAGACTCAACACAGTCAAATTTTGGCTTAAGTTGTGTTTTTGTGATTACACAGCAGTTTCGTAGTGCGCTACGAAACTGTTGTAGATGATGTCTAATGCACAGCAGTTTCATAGCACGCTATGAAATTGCTATACCTGCATAATTGAACTCAGTCAACCAATTTTGAGTGACCGAGGGGAAATTTTTTGAAAAGGAGTTTCAGAAAAGGATCATTTACAATGTGCAAACAACCAACAATGGCAAAACAAGTGGAAGAAAGATATATGAACTCTAAGTTTTTTGTTATACAAATGGTCACCGCTAGTATTGTCCATGACATTTCAAATAGCTTTGAAGAGGTTTTTTCATCACACAGGTATATGCGAAAGGTTACATCACATGAAGAACGTGGAACTCCAATAGATTTTTGGGTAATTAAAGAAGAACAACATGGCTTATTGGTTTTGAATATCCTTAAGGAAACTAAAAGCAGAAAAATAGGGGTAGTGTCCTATTTCTTAGTAGTAGTAAAGGGATAAGGCATTAGGGACCAGTAAGGAGCTTCAAACATCCACCATAGCTAAATTGAAGGAGACCACTTGTCAGAGAACGAGTTTTGATTGTAATAAATACTATCACTAACATGATGTGGAGTTAGACTCCTAATTGTATTAGGTTTCTAGAACTTCCAATTAGCAGTTAGTGGTATTTAATAGTTAGTTTAAAGTGTTAATAGGTGTCATAATAAGATGAATTCGAGTTCCCCTCATGCTGGAGGAGGAATCTCAGTTATGTAGAGAGCTCTATATATAGCAAAACATCTGATGTACAAAGGGTTGGAAATTTTCAGAGAAAGACTCATATTGTGCCATTGTAGAAGATTATGTTTTTTATGAATGCAGACTTTGGCTTTACTTCTCAGGATTCAGAAAGAGTTCAATGGTGGCTTGTTGATGTTTGTCCTTATTTCCTTATTTGCAGCTGTATGAATGTATGATACTTAGAATTCATTGGTTATGCTCTAACTTCCTTCATACATTTGTAGACTGTGTTTTCCTTTATGCTACTGATGTACCCTTCATATGTTGAACTCTAGATGCCTTGACTTCCATGTAAAGCTAATTTTATTGTCATACTGAAGCATTTCTTGACTCCATAAGCCCAATGGATGCTTACTGATCATGTTCAACCATTCATATTTCTTCACTTGTTTCATAGAGTTAGCCATCTAATTCATTATCAAAAATCTTTAATCTTGTGAGAGAGCCCTCTCAGGTTGGGGAGGCTAAGCCTCAGCCGAAAGTTGGTTTGAAATAGTTACTCAAAGTCTTCCTGATCAGCAACCTATCTAGGGTAGGTTTTGTGATAACATTTTGGTGCGTCTGCCGGGAGCCTGAAGTCTATTCATTCCTGAAATTAAGAGGTTGAACTTCTGAAGGTAGCAGGAGCTCAGACATTTTTTGGGGCTGCAAAACTACCTTAGCGTCTCCACACATCGAATAACAAATTGGAAGGTGACTCCACTACTAGAATATTAGTAGCTTGATGAAGCTCCAAGATGAGTTCCACTGCAAGAATGAATGCCACGTATGCTCCTATGAATCGGTCTCATATCCTTGGTTTTCCAAATCCTATGCCAAGGGTTGATTGGTTAGAGGATCTTCCAATATTCAAAGATGAAAAGAAAGACAATGCTGCTCTTCATTTAGTTAGGTTTCATATGCATGTACGCAGTCTTAAGGTTAAGTTCCCTAAAGATTGTCTCATGAGGATGTTTATGACCACTTTAGAAGGAAAAGCATGGTCTTGGTATAAAAGTTTGGAAAAGGGTTCAATATATTCGCTTGTTAATTTTCATAATGAACTCTATGAGATGTATAAAGAGTGCCATCCCTCCTTGTTGTTGTTCCAAGATTGTTATAAACATTCTTTGAGTCTTATTCAATATTTGGAGGATTATTATGATGATGATGAATTTATGGATGAAGAAATTTTAGAGGCTCTTCATAAAAATACATTTCAACACCAAGAAGAAAGTATAACATCCCATGGAATGCAACATGAAAATCAGCAGGGGTTTACTTATGAAAACCATGTTCAATCCTCTGATATTGATGTAGAGATGCAGCAGACTTCTCAGTCTTCGAATCATTATGAAGATGAAAATGATTACACACAACAAGAAGAAATACTGGAAGAAAATTTTTATAACCCTCAGGTAGAGGAAAAGGTTGATCATTAATGTAATTCCTTGCAGCAAATTACTTCAAAGAATGATCACAATAGTGAGGAAAATTACATTGTCTATGGGAATCATGCAGAAAGGCAGTTGGATAGCACATCAAAGGAATTTTTTGTGGCTGAGGATCAGTTGTCTAAAGAGATAGAATGTTATGATGATTATTAAAATAACCATGTTTTCTTTGACCCTATAAATGAATACGTGGCAAAGTTTTGCACATCAGTATTTCATTTTCATTTGCATTATGAAGATCATATACATTATAAGTTGATTTGGTCATCTCACTATCATGGTTATTTTGAGGTTGAATGCAGTCAAGAGATTCAAGTGTCAGATAATCTCAAGGTTGACTGAGCATTTTTTCAGTAGATATAGACTTCTTTCTCATACAGTGATCATCAAGCTTAAGCCCGAGGTGAAGGCCCAAGAAGCTTAAAGGGGATGCTTGTCTAGCAGATCCACGTTTAAAATAATGGATAAAGCATTGGACCTACAAGTTCTTAGTGTACTGCAAGAGTACACTATCCCAAGTGGAGCCACTGTCATCAATTAAGAAGTAATTTCTAAATTGTTCACATCAGTTTGATTGGTTACAAACAGAATGGAAATAAGATACTTCATGCATTGATAGCTTATCTCTTAGAAGAGATGTGGCAGCTACATGCCTCTGAACTGTGTTACAATGAGGCTTAAGGGCCTTTTTATTATTGAACAATAAGAGAAAACCCTAAACAACCAAAACCCTAACCCGAGGAGATGTAACACCAAGCGTTTTTGGGCCTCGTTGAGGTTAGTTGGGCAGCCAACTTCACAGGGTCGTAACTTGGTCATATTATCTCTGTTTGACACGTATGATACCTCATTAGAAAGATCTCTCTAAGGACTACAACTGGAAACATGTTTATGTACGTAATCTCTGGTGATTATTTTGCCAAAAAAATGTTGTTTAGGGCCTCAAAACGACTCCAAAAGTTTAGGACCCGAAAAACTTCCAAAAATAGTAAACTTGTGCTACAATTAAGGAAACTAAAAAATTTAAAGAAACAATGATGAGGGTCCAAGTGGAATAGGCAAGTGGCCACCAATATCCATCTAGATCATTCCTCCCCCCTTAGGAAGAAATGTTTCCCATTGCATTGAGTTCCTCCATGAAATGAGCAAACTTCTGCTAAACTTGGTCCCTAGCGAGCCATTTTCCTTAGTGAAGGAGTTGGCCTGCTTTGACAACTCGATATAGCTGTATCCTTTGTTGTCGAATGTTCTTGATTTGTGTGTCCATGATATGATCAGTTGTGGCCTATTCCATGCAGTCTGAGTTGAGCTCTGTTGGTGTGAGATGTTCTGAAATGTTAGATGTGTCCAACAATAGTGGAAAGTATGGTTGAAGGCGATCTACATTGAAAACTGGGTGCAGACCAAGGAACAATGGGATGCTTACCTTGAAGGCATTGTCCCCAACGGCCTTGGTGATGGTGTATGGCCCATATTAGAGCGGGTGAAGCTTGCAGTGTAGTCCAGCAAGGCGCTCCTTCTACAAATGTAACCAAACTTTGTTTCCCACCTAGAATTTGTGAGGCACTCGATGTTGATCATGGCCTTGCTTGTACTTAGCATTGGATATGTCCAATATATCATGGACCTGTTGGCAGATGTGTTGAATGTACTTAATGAAGCTATTTTCCTTGTCGGCTTCGGACTGGACATGAGCCGAATCTGCCTAAGTCGCTGAAAATGGTATGGCCACATCAATGAGACATAGTGGCTAGAATCCCAAGCCCACTTGAAAATTGTTGTGGCTAGTCGAGCTGTGGAGGATCCAGTTGTAGTTGTGCTAGACATAGGGGAGGCTTTCATCCCATGTGCGTGGATGCTTCGAGTTGTACATGTGCAGAATGTGTACGATCATCATGTTGATAACCTCTGTTTGGCCATAACTTTGGGGATGGAAAGACGTGGACTTAGTGAGTTTTGTATCCAACATCAACCAGAGACTTAACCAAAATGCACTCAGGAATCTATTATCTCGATCTGAGATAATGGACTGTGGGATCCCAAACTGTACACACACTCATTGAAAGAAGAGCATAGCAATTGCCTCTGTTGTGATACTCTTCTTGCAGGCTACCATGATGGCCATCTTAGAGAATCTGTCGATGACCACGAAAACACAATCATTGTTGTGCTTAGTAGAAGGAAGGCTTGACATATAATCCATGGAGATAGATTCCCAAGGACGAATAGGAGTAGGTAGAGGAGTATAGGCCTTTCTTCTTGATGGTTGGTTTGGAAATGGCACAGGCGGTGCAGGATCTAATGTACTTCCCAACATCCTAACGAAGTTTCGGCCAATAAAAATACTTCTACAATACCGCCATGGTTTTCTCTACTCCAAAATGTCTAGTGACCCGACTGTAGTGTGCATCCCAAATCATCTTGGCACATTTACTTGAAGGAACACATGTGTCCCAAGTGGTATAATAGTGCATCCTGAAGGTGAAAATTTGGAACTTTCTTCCCTTCTAGGAGTGTCTGGTATATGCTGCCGAATTCTAGAATTCTCTTGTAAAGATGCAGGCACCCTTATGTCTTGTGCCCACAGGAGTTGAGCTCAGTGATTAGCACCATGATCGGTGGTCGGCTGAGGCAATTAGCAACATTATTGGTGTTTCCCTTCTTATACTTAATGTTCAAATGGAACTATTGCAGATAGGTGGACCATTTCTGATGAAAATCGTTCTACAACTTCCCTTGTGTCTGTATGAACTATAGAGGCCGGTGGTCTATGTGGATGACCGTTTCCTTCCCTAGAATGTAATGCTTCCATTGATAGTAAGCCTGCACAATGGAACACATTTCTTTTTCGTAAGTGGGGTACTTTCGGACTGTGTTTGAAAGTGTCTCACTGTGTAAGCCACTGGATGCCCATGTTGAGTAAGAACTATACCAATATCATAGTTGAATGCATCTATCTCAATCTCAAATGGTTGTTGCAATTCTGGTAATGTGAGCACTAGTGCAGAAAAGAGGCAATTCTTCAACTCGGAGAACACCTGCTACTGGGTTTCTGACCAAAAGAACTTGCCTTTCACTTCGCCCTTGGTGACTTGACTTAAAGGCCAAGCAATATGAGAGAAACCCAACACAAACCTACTGTAGAAATTGGCAAGACCCAAAAAGTTGTGAAGCTTTGTTATAGTGGTTGGGGCTGGCCAATCCCGAATGACTTGTATCTTGGATGGGTCCACATGTACACCCTGATCGTAAATGATGTACCCCAGATATTGAACCTGGGTCAGGCTAAAGGTACATTTCTCCAAGGTAGCACACAACGTGTGTTGTCGAAGGGTTTGAAGGACCCTCAAATATGGTGGAGATGCTCTTCCCAACTCTAGTCGAAGATCAAGATGTCATCTAAATACACCATCACAAATGCATTGGTGAAGGGCCGCAATATTTCGTCCATCAGTCTCATGAAGGTTGTAGAGGTGTTTGTCAATCCGAATGGCATGACCAATCATTCAAAAAGGCCCTCCTTGGATTTGAATGTAGTTTTCCACACATTAGAGGGGTTGATAGGCACCTGGTGATAACCTAATTTCAATTCAATATTGCTGAAATATTTGGCCCCCTTGAGCTGGTCTAGAAGGTCATCAATCTATGAGATTGGGTACCTATTTCGGACAGTGATCTTTTTCAGTGCACGATAGTCAATACAAAGCCTCCAAGTCCCATCCTTTTTTTGTACCAATACAATTGGGCTCCCATAGGGTGATGAGCTTGGCCTAATGTACCCTTTCTGTAGTAGTTCCTAAATCTGCCTCTTGATCTCATCATTCTCTAGAACATAGCGTCAATAGATCGGTCCATTAGCAAGCGATGCGCCCAGGGTTAGATCGATGGAGTGCTTGACCTGACAGCGCAGAGGTGCCCTTGTGGGTGAGGAAAAAATGTTCATGTACTCGTCCACAACCTTGTCCAATTGTTTCTGCTATGCAGAGGAGCCCTACCTAGAAGCCATGGCCACTACCTTCTTCTTGCCTTGGGGATGAATCATAAGGAAAACAAATTTCCTAGTCTAGGAAATGATCTTACTGAATTGCTTTGCAGTGATCAAAGAGATGGAAGTAGGTGGGGCTGCCTCCGGTATCGTGTACAACTTATTAGCCATAGTAATAATCACAGAGCGAGGTCTAGACTTGTATACAACATGTCACTTCCACAAGTATGGTTTTCCTAACAATACATCAGAAACTTCAAGAGGAGAAATGCCACACAATACCTCATCTATGAAGGGCTTAATGCTATAGGGAAGGAAAGACTGTTGGCTGACGCGAAGATCTCGTCCTTGGTGATGCCACCCGATGGTGTACGGTTATGGATGTGTTGTAGTCTTTAGGCCCAGGCACTTCACGACTTCTGCTGAAATGAGTTTCTTTTGGTTCTCGTTGTCGACAATGAACTTCAACGGAGAACCCTTCACCCACATCTATGAGTGGAAGAGGTTTTCCCCCTCCTCTGGATCTTCAGGCTCAATTTTCTGGATCTTTGTGGTGGCCATGGTGGCACTAGGCTCTGCATCAATTATCTACTTCCCTTTTTCAGTCCCCTTATCCGGTTCTAATTCAGATTCGAAACCTGCATCAGATTCAGAAGCCTTCAGCTTGGCCACCAGTGACTTCTTGGCCTGACACTCACTTGTATTGTGAGTGGAGCTCTTATGAAACTCACACCATTTTCTCGTATCCGTCTTCGTCTTCATGGTGTTGTTCTTTACTTGCAGCTTCGGCGGGTTGTCTTGGGTAGCCCCACCTTGGCTTGGTCCCTTGTTTTGGGGTTTGGGGGCACCTTTTCCTTGCTTTTGATTTGCAAATCCAAAGTCCCACTTCTTCAGTTTAAACTTCTGCTCAATTTTTACAGTGTATCGATACACCGTGCTAAGAGAGGAAATATCTAGGAACTCCATCTCGTCTTGGATGTACTTGTGTAGATAGCCACAGTACTTGAGCACCAAATGCCACTCAATATCCTTGATACCCAGCTTTGTGCTAAGGGTACGGAAAGTATTTGGGAACTCCAACACATCTTGGTCCCTTCCCTGTCATAGCATGGTCCACTTTATGTATTTATCTTCATGGATCCCGTTAGGGTAATACTGTTCCTTGATGGCGTCTCGAAAAGAATTCCAAGTGTGTGCAGTTGAAAACAATGAGGGTTCACTCTCGTCCTTTTGTTCACAGTAGGTTTCCCACCAGTCCTTGATGTGTGGGGCGGCTTTGAGAAGTGAAAATGTAATATTTTCCCGATTGGAAAAGTCATTAACTGAAAAATATCCTTCCAATAGTTTTAACCATTTATCTATGGCATTTTCATCTATGAGGCCTTCGAATATGGGAATATGGAAGTTAAATTGTACCTTAAAAGGAGTAGCACCTCCT
This sequence comes from Pinus taeda, assembly GCA_000404065.3. Taxonomy (NCBI): domain Eukaryota; kingdom Viridiplantae; phylum Streptophyta; class Pinopsida; order Pinales; family Pinaceae; genus Pinus; species Pinus taeda. The sequence goes on from APFE030295847.1 coordinate 50,296, forward strand.
GGGTGGCTGCAGGATGAAGATGCATCGCTTGTCGGTAGTTTCCGAAGGATCTAGGCAAAGTTATCCATCATCACGTCCCTCTATTGCTCAAGGGCTTCTTCAAGCAACCTTTTCAAAGGATCTCCTATCCCCTCATCTTTATTTTCTTCCGCCATGGGAGGTCATCAAGTTTTGTGAGGCTAATCCTGCAATGGTTCAACCAGATCGAGCCCTAACTCTTTATACCCTCACCTCGTTGGGGACATGCAAACAAAAATAGAGAAAGAGAAGACCCCTCTGATACCACTGATCTGAACTTAAACAAGAACACAACAACTTAAAAATATACTCATAAACATAGAGATGCAGTAGAAAAACACTTCATTTCATTAATAGAAAAATACTGAACTATGCTTACAAACATAACGGAAATAAGATAGCTCGGGTGATGTTAGCTCATCTCTGAGAAGAGATGTGGCAGCTACATGCCTCTCAACTATGTTACAATGAGGCTTAAGGGCCTTTGTACTATTGAACAATAAGAGAAAACACTAAACAACTAAAACCCTAGCCCAAGGAGATGTAACACTAAGAGTATATGGGCCCACATTGGGGTTAGTCGGGCAACCAACTTCCCGAGGTCGTAACTTGGTCATATTATCTTCGTTTTACACGTATGATACCTCATTGGAAAGAGCTCTCTAAGGACTATAACTATCCATGTGATTACCTACAAAATCATTGTCGATTATTTTGCCAAAAAAAACGTCATTTATGGCCTCAAAACGGCTCCGCAAGTTTAGGACCCGAAAAACTGCCAAAAATAGTAAATTGTGCTACAATTAAGGAAACTGAAAAACTAAAAGAAACAATGGTGAGGGTCCAAGTGGAATAGGTGGGTGGCCACCAATATCCACCTGGATCATATTTGATCCATCATCAAATTCTTGGGTGCATACTTAGTTTTAGATCAAGCATAAACATCAACATTCTATTACATGCATATTTGCTTTAGATCTAATTATTCATAAGATATTCATCACTTGCACACTTTCTAGCACTTTGATCTTCATCTCCTTACATATCTTGGCCCTTATCCCATACAACAGGTCAAAACCATACTCTAGTTGATGGTTTTCTTAGACGGGATCAAAACATCCGTTACTCGGCTCAATACCACATGGTAATACCATGGTAAGTACCCTTGGTATTAGCATAACACGGTGCGAAAACTATACATGCCTTTTCTTCTTCATATTCGTGTGTGTAAGCAGATTTTCTTAACAAAAATCATGTATACTTCTTGAAATTTCAACTTTTCCATTCCTCTGCCTCTGAACTGCTATGCCTTTGATCAAATTCTCCATCACATGTAGACACATCCTGTTTACATCTTCATCAAGTAGGTTTCCATCAAAGGACAACTCAACAAGTCGGTTGCCATCAAGGACAACACACAACTCATAATGCCAACGAGTTGGGAAAGAAGAAGGAGATGGGCATGTTATACAGTGACAACCAAAGTGTCGTTCATCTTGCAAAGAACTCAACATTTCATTCCAAGGCTAAACATATACAACTCAAGTACCATTTTATACAATCAATGTTGGAAGATGGATAGTTGAAGCTAGAAAAAGACACACTAGCCAAAATTTTGCAGATATGTTAACAAAAGTTGTAACCAAGGAGAAACTGAGATTCTGCTTAGTTTCAATTGGTCTTCAAGTATGATGAGGAAGATGAGAAACAACGAGGTCCAAAGTGGAAGCATTGTCCAACAAGTGAAGCAACAGTGGAGTTGCTATAATCAGTCTCCAAGTGGGATATTGTTGGGTGTGGAGCCTGATTATCTTCATGATTATTCATAGGTTTTTTGTTCAAGTCATGTTGGATACCTGTTACTAATGGGAAAGAAACACTGCCCATTTAATAGTCATCATTGGGGTCCAGGGATGGGCGATGACTTTTATGAACCCCCCTGGCAGGTGTTCGGGGGTAGCACCACTAAAGCTAAAAATAGATGAAAAATTTCCTTGTAAAATATTGTAATTTCGTAGTCAATCTAGGTCGTTCATTAGGTAGATGATTTGATGGTAGAAGTTATGTTAATTTAGGGGTTTTTTCCCTAGAAGGCAACCCTTAGTTTATATGAGGGAATTGTATTGCAGCTATGTATGATTATTCTCAGTGAGAGAGAGAGAGGAGGTTGTGTGAGAGTGAAGAGGAAATTTCAACGGATCTGTTGTAGGTTGTATCTCTTAATTTTGTTGGATAATATAAAAGGAAGGATTGGTTGTTTCTCCATGGATGTAGCCCAAATTGGGCGAACCATGTATTTCTGTGTCTCTCTTGTTTTGTGCATTTTTGTATTTGTGTTTCTGCAATATTTTATGTATTTCATTGCTCCGTTAATTAATTTATAACAACAATACCATGTCTTATCAAATCCACATACTAATATGACATGTGTTGATATGACATTTTTTTAATTAATTAATTTCAAATAAATATTGAATTAAAAGAGCATTACTAACCTAGAGATAACTCATAGCCCTTGATCTATGAATACTACTATGAATATTCCAACATATTATGTGGAAGTTAAATATCTACCATCCACCTAATAATTATTGATAATCAAACTAAAATTCTAAAAGGCCTATAATGAAATAGACATGACCTGTTGACATAATTATTCCTAAATATATAAACATAAAATATAGTATATTAGTTATAAATTAAAATGTTTTGATCATATATAATTAAAATAATGATTTATATTGGTAACTACTATATTTCATAAAGTCATATTTAAATTTAATTAATAAGCATATAAAAAATCAATATTGACAATATGTTTCTACATCTATCTATATTACATTAAAAGATTAAATTTAAAATTATAAACATATCAAAGAAAAATGCGACATATATATGTAATTATATGTATTATTAGATTTTAAAAAATGTTAAAATAAGAACATTTTTATATATAGAGATGTCAACCTCGATGGGGATGTCCCAAGGCATGCTCCACACATCGGGGACTACTTGAGAAATGACAGGAAGTGGGTATTGATGGAGGCTAGTTGGCTTCCTTAAATTCTTCATTCCTTAGAAAGATAAGTAGAATAGTTGGAGAAAATTCTCATCCGTCAATCAACAAAGTGGATTCAAGGGATAATTGCACGAATTGTTGGCCTATCACCTCACATTCAATTCACCATGAGTCCCTTAATATGGAGGTATTCATTGAAGGAGCTACACATTTCAAGGCTAGCTTCGACAACTATAGTGCTCACACATGAATGTTTGCACTCTTTGTGGATTCTAGCATGGATTGTCAGAAGTGTAGGTGAAGTTTTAGAAACTTGTAGGATTTTTAGGCTTGTTCAGGGTCTCTTATGGAAACAAGGCCATTTACTTCCTTCTCTTTTTTCAATCTCTTTGTTCAACATCTTTACTTTTGCATGTGTTCGAGCAACAAGAAGCTTGGATGGATTCTTGGTCCTATAACCAGTGGAAGTCTATGGTTTTTTTCTTTCTCCTCTCATGTAGGCTTTAATAAGGCAATGTGGTTTTCCTCTCTTGCATCATCAATAGAGATATCTTGAGGTAAAAAATGGGCCTCCCAAGGGATGTCATAAAACAAAATGGGTTAGGGATTTTATGGGGAAGGTATATTTGACATGTCAACTTCTACAATACTTTTTATGTACACTCTAAATAATTGTGATTGAGTTGCTTTTGAGAATTGAAAAATTATGAGTTAGAGGTTTTATGGGGAAGATATATTTGGCAAGTCACCTTCTACACTGCTTTCTATGTACACTATAAAAAACTTTGGCTAAATTACTTTTAAGAATTGGCTAGAAAAAACAATAATAATAATAATAATAAAACTACATTGATGAACCCAAAAATCTATTTTAAATTTTCAAGGAATATTATCCTTAAATATTTATATGTCTTAAACTTAAAAATGAAATTAAATAATAAAATATGTACTTTTATTCCAAAGTAATTTATATTAATTTTTTATTTAGTACTTATTTCATTCAATTCAATTTGATAAGACATTATATTTACTAACGTTGTACTTATTATTTACTTTAGAGCTACGTTGTACCTCAAGCTTTCACATTACTTCTTATTTACTTTAAGAATATTTATTTTCTTCTTATTTACTTTAAATATCAATTAATTATATTCACTTTTGTTTTTCAACGAAACGATTATGGGTTTCTCAAGTGGAACTCACTTATATGACATTTTTCACAATTTTAACAAAGTAGAACACGTCTTTGGAAATTTTAACTCACCACGACCAAAAACACAATTTCTGATTCTACTGCTTGAGCTAAATTATTTCGACTAATTATATTCACTTTTTAATCATTAAATATTTTAATATTCTTCTTATTGTAATTAACTTAATACAAAATTATTATAATTCTTATCACATTGATTTGTTAAAAAAATTATAATACTATAATTTACATATATTCTATAACTTGAAATTAAGCACAAGTGATTTATAAATTAACATGTTAAACATATCATAAAATTATTACTCATTAATTGTATTTTATAATCAAAACTAATGTAAAATAGTGTATAAGTTCAATATATTAAAAGAAAAATCATAAATCATACCAATTAATATATATATATATATATATAATATATATATAATATATTTATATATATTATATATTTCATATAATATGTTGTATGTTTTTTATATTATAAATATTATTCATAGATTGATTTATCTGAAATTACAACGGTTCATTTCATTTATTGTTTCATATGTATAATATTATATGTGTATCTATAACTTATAATATATTTAAATAATAAATAAAATAGATAATACATAATTTAAAATGAATTATTGTAAATGTTAACGATATAACATTTATTGAAAAGTGTATAAATAAATAAAGATTGTATAAGAATATGTACTGTTTCTTAAAAAAAAATGCAAATGACAATAATATTATTTTATTCAAAAAATGTGAAATGACCTTTATTATGAGTAATTTATGATTTTAAATGTACGTAGAGAACTACCATAAAAAATTTATTGAGTTTTTATCCACCATTGAGAATGTGATAAGTACTTTTAACTCAAGCAATGCCACCCCAACCATGGAGGATGATGTCAGCCCCTAAATTGTGATTAGTTCTCATAAAGGGAATTTTAATTCTACATTTTTGTTTTGAGGCCCATTATTGAACTCAAAATTTCTCTAATGATAAGCAAAAAGTCGACATTGCTTTCCCTCTCATCAATGGACAACTTTGAATTTCAAGTATCATTTTTTTTCATTCTCACAGTTTGCTAGTTTATTTGGTAGAAATTGTTCCATAACGTCGACTTCGAGATCTTCCACTTCCTCACCGAGGTCTTTCCGTTCCTCAAGCTTCCTATTGTGGTGTTTATCTGGTGCCTTCTGAATCCTGTTAATGCCCCTTTGGGTAAATACTCCCCCTCTCTCCTAGTAACCCCACCCCTTTGTGCACTTTAATTAGCTGTCATCCCCATTTAGTCCCCATGCCCCTCCAACAAGCTCGCTCGAGGAGGTGCATGGAAAGCCAATATGGCCTCAATAATTCTCAAGCTTGAGCCAAAGCATATGCATCAATAAACAAATACAACGCACAAACACCTTTGGTGGTGCAACATGAAATTGAAGATATTGAGCAACACGTGGCTCAAGAAAGAGAAGATGTCTCAAATTCAGAACTCATGGTATTGATTTCCAATTGGGTTCCCAAACTAGGCATAGACAAAGGAAGACATAATACATATCTCCTCACACTTTATCTCTATTGGAACCTTATGGAATTACTAGAAAAAGTGTTATTTAAGCACAACGAGAGTTGGGATGAACTCCTCCTATGCAAGGAGGAATTACACCTCTATTAAATTATGGGTGAACACTTGCAACACATGGAACATTTTCTCTTGTGTGAACACAATTAAACTCCTCCAGCTCCTCAAGACCCTTCGACACCAAGAAATTAATGTATCTATTCTCATTGATCACATTGCTAGAAACACTTTGTATTTATGTTATGTTTTTCGTTCCTTGTTTTATGTACATCCTATCTAGTTGCTATGTCAATGACTAGAATGCCAAGTTTTTGTAACAATTTTATCAAACACTTTTTCCATGACCATGAAGTTTTGACAAGCCGATGTTGGATCCTTAAATTTTTCCTTTGGTTTGGTTTCCAGACTGGCAAACCAAGGTATTATGAGGTGTTATCTCCATGTGTGATATAAATATTATCTAAATTAATAATAGAATACAAGCTTACAAAAAATATAGAGAGAGAGTTGTTAACTTTATAAAATATAAATAAGATTATTAAGAAGCAACATAGATCCATCTTAACTCTATATTTATGAAGGGTCGAGAGGAATCAAATCTCCCAATGTGCAAGGATTTTTTCAAGTTTTCCACTCAAAAAGAGGTTTGTATATTGAGAAATTTGATTACCTTCGATTCTTGGTAGATGTGGACTTAATATGGATTTATGTTAGTTTAATTAAATTGATTAATTAGAAAAAATGTGATATGAACAAGTGTCATATGAAATGAGTTATGGTTTTTTGAGCATGTAGTATTGACCAACCTAGATCCATCTTAACTTCATATCTACCAAGTGTCGAGAGAGATCAAATCTATTTTAACTCTAAAAGGAGGTTTGCACCTCAATAGATTTGATTCCCTCTCGACGGCTCAAGTAGATCAAAGTTAAGATGGATCTAGTTGATATAGCATATCTACTATATCATCGGTATACTATAATTATACTATATTAATATAGTTATACTATTATATTATATATTATATTATTATATATTATTATATATATTTTATTATCATATAGTATATATATATATATAATGAAGTAGTATATGTCTTCTTACATAAGGTACATTTGGCAACCATGGTTTGTCAAACACGAAGCCCGAAAAGTACCAACGATCAATTGGTATTTTACCTCAATTTTGTTTAATTATTAATTTAATTTTAATGTTTAAATTTTTAATTTTTAGTGGAATTTGATCAGTTCAATTTTACATAACATGAGATGACCAAATCAAATGGTTCACAACCATCCCTGTGCGGACGATTCTGTGGGTGTGGAGGAGGCTGCTTGGCACCGAATTAGACGGTGGATATTGGAGGGCTAAGGGTATGTGTAACAGAGATATTTAACATTGAAGGAATCTCCATGGGTTTTAAGTGGAGATTAGATGTCCAATGGTGTAAAAAATATTGTTTGATATGGGTTTTTTTTTAAAGATGTGGTATAATGTTTAATTTATCTATGTAATAAGTTTTGAATTAATGATAATAATATTTGAAAGGAATAATTTAATTTAGTTAATATTTATAGTTTTAATAATGTGAGATGTATCATGAAATGTTTGTCATGAAATGATTCCTATTGACGCTTACCAATAATTTAATTTATATAGTCATGCCAGTAAATAAATAAATTAGTATGTTTAGTGAGATCATTCATCTCTTTCAACTTGGAGGCTTATTCAATTTCTAAGTAAACCCTAATCTCTCACTTCTCTATCTCAGTAGATGATGCTAAATTGTTATGAATTTGATATTTTAATGAGAGAAAATTAATATCAATTATATTTAAAATATATTATTATTATTATTATTTTCTAAGTTGTGTGAGTCCTGAGATGATTTCATAGTTAACCTTTGGCTTGAGAAATCACGGCCCAAGGGCATTTAAGCCATCACAATCACTCGGGGATCGCACCCTGTCTAGGTCACACCAACCCTTAACATGGCTCGATTTTTTCTCATGGAGTTTCGAACTCATGACCTTCACATCATGGAGTGCCCTAACAATATACCCTATCATCGTCTATTTTATGCCTTGTGGACAAATACTTATATTATTTTAATCTTATTTACAATTTTAAAATGCTGGAAAAATATAAATCAATAAAAAGATTATAAAGTAGTACTTTCATTGAGATCATTCATCTCTTTGGAGGCTTATCCAATTTTCAAGTAAACCATAATATCTCATTTCTCTATCTCGAGAGATAATGCCACATAGTTATGTATCTGGGAAAATTAATATTAACTAGCTTAAATCCATCTTAACTTCATATCTACCAAGAACCAAGAGCAATCCAATATCTTGAGATGGAAACCTATTTTAGAGTGAAAAGAGATTTGATCCCTCTCATTGCTTGGTAGATACGAAGTTAAGATGGATCTGGGTTGATTTAATTTCCCCTTTTAGATAGGCTATATTCCATATGAATATAATGGGTTTCCATAAACTTGGAGCTCAAAAACCACCGGTAACTTGACCAAGTCAAGTTTACCTTAACAACCCAACCAAAATTAATAAAAATAATAATAATAACATATAATTTTTAATTTTTGTTGTTTGAGTTTAAAGTTATTTTTATTTTTATTTTATTTTGACTGAGTCAAAAATGACATTAAAACATTTCTACCATATTGGGCTAGACAACGCCTCTAGGTGGAATAAAAAATATTGTTTTTATTTAAAAATGTTATATTATTTTTATTTTAAAATCCTGAAATAATAATTAAGAGATTGTTATGTAAAGTATAAATTATCGCTTCAATTTTCCAATTTTACATGGAATAATGAATTAATTAAAAAAACAAATTTATTATATCTATGTGTGGTGTGTGTGTGTGTGGTGTGAACTTAGCTTGAGCTAATTTGGTGATACTCTGTTTTCCAACCTTTGTGACAATCAATATAGTTGTAATATGAATGTAATGAATGACAAGTTGATCTTTAAAATCAAAAGTACCTATCTTGAATGAAGAAATTACATCAATTTTTTTATTGTTGAATTTCATTATTAATTTTCTATTTGATAAATGAAGGTTACAATTGGGTTTTCTTTTTTTTTTTAATAGATTTTGCAATGAGATTATTTTAAATTTTCCCATTTTCCAAAAAGTTGTAATTATGATTTCAAAAATATTAGTTTAATATATTATAGTAATTTTTTTAAAGAATAATAGGAATATTGAAAAATAATATATATCTAATCTATCTATCATCTATCTATATAATTATATATATATATATATAATATATATATTTATTATAGTTAATATATATATATTAATATATATATATATATATAATTATATATATATATATATATATATATATATAATATAGATATACACCTAGGTTGAAAGAGCTGGACGAATTTTTGGAGGCTCACATAGACCTAGTAAGTTGATTGGTTCTATGAGCGGGTTCGCGAGGAGGGGGGAAACCCCTTCCTACTGTAATGTCATTAGAGGCACATCATCAAAGGTCGAGGGAAGCGAGGGTTCAAATGGTGGACAGGGGGGAAGTGGTGAAGGCCAATTGTAGGTGTGCAATGGCAAGTCTTCCTAAAAGGAAGATGCCTTCCAAGGGCCCCTACTATTCCCAAATTCATGATTCCCAACAATCAATTAGAACAATATCAAAGCTTCATGAAATACCACACTCTCATATGCAAATTCATCGGCATATTGCCCAAGGAACAATATATTGTTAGATGGATCCAACTGAAATGGAAGCCCCAGGGAGTAGTGGAATTAAGATTAAGGGCTAAAGGTTTCTTCGCTGTCATTTTTGAATATCAGATTGATAAGAAACACATATTCAAGAATGGTACTTACTTTATGAACATTGCAGGGTTATTCATGCACTTTTGGGAAGAGTGTTACAACCCAGAGAAGGAGTAATTCCTTGCCGTCCCAATTTGGGTTCACCTCTTCTCCCTCCTGGACAACTTCTGGGAACCTGACATCTTGGAAGGGATCGGCAATGTTATTGGAAATTTTGTGAAAATATATGAAATAACAAAGGAAAGGCTCCAAGCTTCTTATGATCAGATTTGTGTCTACATGAACATTTCAAAACCCTTGTCAAAGTTTCAATATCTAGAGTGTCATGACGTGATCTAGACACAACCCCTCGACTATGAGATTGTGTTCTTCAAATGTTGTTGTTGCCATGAATATGGCCATTTGATTCAAGCCCCCCCCCTAAAAATAGCAAAGAAACAAGTATTTCGAGGTCAAGATAAATATGAGGGATTTTAGGAAGTGTCTCATTGCAGGGGGAATGCAAGCAAACAAAATCGAGGGAAACCACGCAGGAGAGGAAATAACACCCATCTTGATGCAGGGTAACCCCGCCAAACCTTGAATCTACACCTTTGCCATGCATATAAAATTTCATCTCAGCTTTTGCCCAAAATAAAACCTCAATACCTGACAAATTTACAGACTACCACTTGCATCGAGTCCCGACACTTTATCACCAATTCAATAACCTCCCTTTATATTAGATCGGAACCTATTGCAATGTCATTTGAACCCAACTACCATTTCAAACGATCATATCCATACATCGACCATTACAATCACCTTCAGTGGTCGCTCTCTGACTCTGCACAGAAACAGAGTTCTGCAACTTCATCAATTGAATGGGAATGGTCTTCATTCAATGTAATACCCTGACAAAGAAGCTCCTCATCAAAAGTTGTATTCACAAGATGCATCACCCGCTGCTTGTAAGAACAACATTGTTCTACAAGATCTATTATCATTTCCTGCTTTACGCCCTCCTTACTGTGAGGATCCAAATCATTTAGCATCTACATTAACACATCAATAACATCACAAGCATTCTGAGTATCCGTCAAGCTAAGGTGTCTGCGGAGGTGTGAATATTGATCAATAAGTGCAAATCACTATTTGCAACCACACATTGTCGATTTCCACCTGGATCTGATTGACTGATCTAACTCAACTTGAAATCTTAATATGACACAGGAATTTGGGCATTTACATCGTTCCTGACTTGATAACTACCCAAAGACACCTAATCACAATTTATTTGAATGTCGCAATTATAGACCATTACTACAGTTCCGCTCCAATGCAAATATCAAACACCTTCTGATCTGATCTAATCGGCGATCCACAGTTCTGATATTATGTTATCGGATCCGATATCACATTAACCATTCTTCATGACACTTTGCATCCACCGATATGCTACTAATCGGAAATTGCCAAATCTTAATGGTAAGCAACCCCTCTTCCTGTATATGCTCCGATATTACTCCGGATCCAATTTCACTTCAACCAACTTTACAGCTTTTCGCATCCATTTCCCAGTGTCATCCGTTGTGATATGAACCCTCTCCGGTCCACACGAAGGCTATACACAGACCCGATAAATCGATTAACAATTTAATTTCGTTTAAAGGTTCCAACAGATGATTACACCAAATCATACATTAAATGACTTTTGCAACTCGCCAATTCCCACTATGCTGAGTTTGACTTAATAATGAGATTCTTTAAAATAAGAACACACACAGGCTGCTATCATTTCATTTTTTTTACAATAAAAAGACTGATATTCAAGTTCACGCTCATCAGAAAATGATACACACACAACACAAATTCTATTCATAGAAAATAGCAATACAGGGTCTCCGTCTCAGGTCTCATTCACAAGAATTGACCTCTGTCAGCATACAAACCACAATTTCATTCAATGAATGGAACAGAGTATCATCTCTTGCCCAATTACACAGAGACTGATCACTATTTTTGTTTTACACACACACCTCGCTACTAATTTGAGCTTCCGCTCCACTCAAAATCCACCTAACTATCTCTCCTTCTCTCTTAAAAAAAACCCTAGGCTCTCGCCTCACCACATTTTTATGATGAGCTTATTTTCTAATAATAGCGCACGGGATCTCCTGCTTTGCTGAAAGATCATAACAACAAAGTTCTTATCTTATCACTCTCGATCACATTTGTTTAATAACCTTATCTCTGTTCTAAAATAAGGCAATCTCACACTTATTACAATAACAAACTAATTGAGAAGTTTATTCTTCCTAGTAATCCCAAATTTGGAAAACCCGTCAATGAATTTTACTGTGATTAGCCACAACATGTGGACAATCCTCCACATTGCTGGCTAATTCCGATGCTCCTGCATCAGACTCTCGAAGTTGAAAGTTTCCATGACCTCCTGGTCATGTGTTTCTTTTGTTGTCCATCTAGTATCCCAAACTTTACTTTGTAACTGGTCATCACTTTCATTATGCTGTTGATTTAATTTTTCTACCACTGTCACTCCTGTTCCTCCAGATTTCCAAATCTTCATTTGCTGTTGTCCCCTGTTCTTGTTGATACAAATTCCTTTGGTCAATTTCTCCTTCTTGCTGTCCCTGTTCTCATCTAATTTCATCTTCCACAATTTCTCAAATTCCTTCTTACCATTTGTCTTTAACTGAACTCCACTGACATCTGTCTGTTGTACATTCTCCTTTTCCATACAAATTATAAATTTTTTGTCCAAATCTTCCTTGCCTTTTCCATTTACAATCTGTTGTTTGTACTCTACAGCCTCTCTTTCATTATCATCAAAGGTAATTCTTCCCTCTATGTCTTCAGATTTGTCTAATAACTTTTCCAGCAAAATGTCAATTTCTTCATATTCAATAAACATGTCATTTGCATATAACTCCTCCTTCATTTGCTTATCTTCAGCTCCTTTAATCATGACAATTTCCTTGTTAATACCATCATTCTCAAAATTATTAATTACATGTTCAAAATATCTTTCTGTTTCAACCATTTCTTCCAGTAATCTCAGTTCTTCATCAACATGCATAAGCACATTGTCCAATCGTTGTTCCTCACCTGTCAAACCTGAAAACATACACAACATGTCAGTTTGAAAAATGCAAGGCTCTTCATTCGAGGCCTCAATGATCAGCTCCTCATGCTCCTCTGAACTATTCTGATAGTTCACTAAATTATTGAGAAATTCTTCCTCAACATTTCTGATCATCAAAGAAAACTTCTGGGACTGAAATTTCTTGACTATACTTGGAAACTTCATCATAAGTTTGTAGAATACCTTCCTGTTCTACACAAATTCCTCCAATACTCAGTTTGTCCAAATAAGACAATAATGCCTCTTCCTCTTCTCTGATAAGACTTTGATCTTTCAAAGATTTCCTTGGCTTACCTTCTTCAACTAAGTTCTCGGTGTCAGCTTTCCTTCTCTTCACTTCATAAATATGCAAAGCATTTGTTTCCTTTCCTGTTTCCATTTTCCATTGGTCTTTTGTCCATACTAAACTTCCTTCAAATATGATCAATAAGTTTCCACTAAAAGAAGACATAACCATTCAGCCATACCTTTTAATTTCCTCCACTAATTGAAGTCTTGAAAGTCCTTATGTATCTCCTTTCCTGTTTGTCTTGCCTTTGCTCCTTTCACAGGTTCAAATTCTTTAGGCTGCATACCTGCAAATTTACATTCATAGAAATAATTAATCCCAAAAATATGAGATCCTCTTGTCTGTGTAGATGATGTCAACACATTTCTCTCATTCTGATCTGCATAGATCAGTTCTTCTCTACTATCATCATTGTCTTCGTCCCCAAGGAGAGGTCCTTTCTCTGGTTCACAGATGTATTCTATTTCTTCATTCTCAGTTGTTCGAAGTAATAATTTCTCAGCAAACAATTCTTTGACAGGCCATTTAACTCTTCTTCCCACATAAAATCCTTGTTTCCATTTTTCTCTAATTCCTTTCAATACCAGCTTCTCCAAATGACTGAGTTCTACCTTCATCTCAGCCAACTCTATGTCCCTTTCTTCTTTACTCATTCCTTTGAGTCCAACTACTTCAATGCTCTTTTCCCTATGTCTATGACTTTCCTTTGTACCCCTGTCAAGACCATCAATATTCAATTCCTTTCCTTCCTCTGGTGAACTTTCCTTGTTCACTAGTGAGCTGCAACTAACTTTTTCCATTTCGCCTGTAACAAGTCTCCTTCATGCCTCACCAAACTTTCCCGAGTTTAGTATTTTGGCACCTATTGGTTCTTTCCTTGAACCTTTCACTGACTAACAATTCTACCAGCATTCTTCTTGCTGGAATTGTTATCTCCTATCCACAATCACAATTGTGGAGCTGCCTCATCAACTTCTACCCAACCTCAGTTGGAAGTTGTTCTCATCTCCTCTTGAATACTTCTTGCTCACTACCTTCTTCATTCAATAAATTTGTTTATTGCCGGGTATTGTCACGTTTACACATCCGGGATTTCTTCTTGCTCTATCTTCTTTACATAGCTCATATGCTATGATGCTAGTACATCTCATTCCATCTTTCAGCAAATCCACTGCTTCCACTGACCTTCCTAGGTATTCTCTGCTTCTCCATTCTAATCTCAGCATCATTTATAGCCTGATCCTCATATTCATCAACGCACTTCAAGCAATTATACATCTGGAAAAATTAAAATTCAGTTTCCAAAGACAACCTTTTTAGAGCGTTAAATTGGTTCTGATACCAAAAATGATGCAGGGTAACCCCGCCAAACCTTGAATCTACACCTTTTCCATGCATATAAAATTTCATCTCAGCTTTTGCCCAAAATAAAACCTCAATACCTGACAAATTTACAGACTACTACTTGCATCGAGTCCCGACACTTTATCACCGATTCAATAACCTCCCTTTATATTAGATCGGAACCTATTGCAATGTCATTTGAACCCAACTACCGTTTCAAACGATCATATCCACACATCGACCATTACAATCACCTTCAGTGGTCGCTCCCTGACTCTGCACAGAAACAGAGTTCTGCAACTTCATCAATTGAATGGGAATGGTCTTCGTTCAATGTAATACCCTGACAAAGAAGCTCCTCATCAAAAGTTGTATTCACAAGATGCATCACCCGCTGCTTGTAAGAACAACATTGTTCTAAAAGATCTATTATAATTTCCTGCTTTACGCCCTCCTTACTGTGAGGATCCAAAGAATTTAGCATCTACATTAACACATCAATAATATCACAAGCATTCTGAGTATCCATCAAGCTAAGGTGTCTACGGAGGTGTGAATATTGATCAATAAGTGCAAATCTCTATTTGCAACCACACATTGTCGATTTCCACCTGGATCTGATTGACTGATCTAACTCAACTTGCAATCTTAATATGACACAGGAATTTGGGCATTTACATCGTTCTTGATGTGATAACTATCCAAAGACACCTAATCACAATTCTTTTGAATGCCGCAATTATAGACCATTACTACAGTTCCGCTCCAATGCAAATATCAAACACCTTCTGATCCGATCTAATCGGCGATCCACAGTTCCGATATTATGTTATCGGATCCGATATCACATTAACCATTCTTCTTGACACTTTGCGTCCATCGATACGCTACTGATCGGAAATTGCCAAATCTTAATGGTAAACAACCCCTCTTCCTGTATATGCTCCGATATTACTCCAGATCCAATTTCACTTCAACCAACTTTAAAGCTTTTCGCATCCATTTCCCAGTGTCATCCGTTGTGATATGAACCCTCTCCGGTCCACACGAAGGCTATACACAGACCCGATAAATCGATTGACAATTTAATTTCGTTTAAAGGTTCCAACAGATGATTACACCAAATCATACATTAAATGAATTTTGCAACTCGCCAATTCCCACTATGCTGAGTTTGACTTAATAATGAGATTCTTTAAAATAAGAACACACACAGACCACTATCATTTCATTTTTTTTTACAATAAAAAGACTGATATTCAAGTTCACGCTCATCAGAAAATGATACACACACAGCACAAATTCTATTCATTAAAAATAGCAATACAGGGTCTCCGTCTCAGGTCTCATTCACAAGAATTGACCTCTGTCAGCATACAAACCACAATTGCATTCAATGAATGGAACAGAGTATCGGCTCTTGCCCAATTACACAGATACTGATCACTATTTTTGTTTTACACACACACCTCGCTACTAATTTGAGCTTCCGCTCCACACAAAATCCACCTAACTATCTCTCCTTCTCTCTTAAAAAAAACCCTAGGCTCCCGCCTCACCACATTTTTATGATGAGCTTACTTTCTAATAATAGCGCACGAGATCTCCTACTTTGCTGAAAGATCATAACAACAAAGTTCTTATCTTATCACTCTCGATCACATTTGTTTAACAACCTTATCTCTGTTCTAAAATAAGGCAATATCACACTTATTACAATAACAAACTAATTGAGAAGTTTATTCTTCTTATTAATCCCGAATTTGGCAAACCCGTCAATAAATTTTACTGTGATTAGGCACAACATGTGGACAATCCTCCACATTGCTGGCTAATTCCGATGCTCTTGCATCACATCCACAATGCTCAAGGATGAAAACCCATTTGAACTTATTTCTTAGGAGGAAACCCCTGAGGCCTGATGCAGGAAGGAGGAAGGCATGTCTAAGGAGCATCCTGATGGAAATGGAGTCCCAGCCTGAGGAACATCAACCCAAATGCAAACCAAAAAAGGAACCTTGTGAAAATTCCAACCTAAGAGATATATTGACAAACACCTCTTCCATTCTAGAGGTTAAAGATTGATAGGATAATTTGGATGTTCATGAAAAAATGATGCTAAAGTTCTTGCACACATGGAAATGCAAAAAGACTCAATCAATTCCCATTGAGCAATTGCACCACTTTCTGCATTTATATGGCCAATGGAAAAAAATGAACTATACTCTAGATGGGGCTTTGTCCTTGAGAAACTTTGGGGAAAAGGGGTAGGTTCAGATGTGTAAATCCAAAGAACAAGCAACCAATGACTGAAACAAAAAAGGGCAAAAAACAACAAGGGAGGTTTTGTGAGCCACTGGGGGAATTCCTTCTGAAATTTGGATAGATAAACAAGATAATGGAATATTTTCTCCCCCCACCCTCAATTAATTGATGAAGATCATCTCTTGGAACATACATGGCCTCAACAATAAGGGGAAGTAGAGATATTTGAGGTCGAGAATCGATAAGGATAATATGGAGATAGTTTTATGGCAGGAAACTAAAGTAACTAGCTCTACACTATTCTATGTCTTGCCTCACATCTAGACATGGAGTGAATACATGGTTATTAAGTCTTGGGGTAGTGTAGGTGGAGTAATAGTTATATGGGAGTCCTGATGGGTCTCTTTTGAAGATTGGGTGGCTAGCCCACATATCCTATTTGGGCACTTTCATGACCTGAGGTTGGGATTTTGGTTTTGGTTGTTGGCAATGTATGGGTCCTCAGTCTTAGGGAGAAAGGAGGGTTTCTTGGAGGAAATAAGGGAAAGTCATAAGAAATTTTAGGCGAAGGGTTGGATCCTTGGTGGGGATCTCAATATGGTCTGGAACTTGGGGAAGAAAAAGGGTGTGATAAGGGTATTAGAGCTAGTAGTAGGGCTCCTTCAAGACCTAAGTGTTGGATTGAGGAGGCTTGACCCAAGTTCATAGTTATTTAGCCAAACAAATCCCTACACTATTGGCTCTTTTGGCAATAGCCCGTGGAGCGCAGACTGAGGTCTTACCTGAAGCAATATGGGGGGATGTTGGAACCAAGTTTCCGCACCCTTGAGATGTTTGAGGGGTTGATTTAGTCCAACTATGAATAGCTTTGCACAAGTCACTTCATGCACTGACCTGACCTATCAGACCTTTGCGATTTGTTATAATTGCCTTTGCACCACCCTCACCAAGTGCTGAGGTGATTTCACACTTCCCTAGCAGTGATCTGTGCTACTTCCCCAAGTTACACCATGTATCTTACTTATCTTCTTATAACAGTTAGTTATTTTCACGTAAACAGATACTTTATCTTATATTCACTTTATCAACACATTCATATAAGTTCGTGCATCATATAAACAATAGAAATGCAATTTATATATGATACATTCAATGCACAAAACAAGAAAAATATACACAAAAATGAGTGTAAAACTTCTCTTTATTACTTCTCCAAAGGATGACTCGACTCGCCCTATGCACTTAGCTACAGGGGTTTGCGCACTCAGTTGCAAAGCCTTCTCCTACTCTACGAACCAAAGACTCGACTCTACACTTGGATAAGACTTAATTCTCCATCTATTGCTTCCACTTCTCTAACTGATTTATGTAGGTTTTAACCCCGTACAGAAATTACCTGCATACGAATTCTAAATCACAGAAAAATAAACAATGCGAGAGCATAACACATAAAAACACATATGCACGGAGATTTTCCCCTGGATCCCAAAATCGGGACTACCAGCTTGATTTTTCATTATATTCTTTTCAATGTTACAATACATATTTATACATGCCGAAGCATCCAATACCATGGACC
>APFE030295856.1:4682-23102 GCA_000404065.3 Pinus taeda
GCAGATCTGGATCTGAAGGAAGGAGGAACCTTAGCGCAAAAGGAAGGATAAGGTCTATTCATGGGTCATAATCTTTAAGCCTAACTGATAGTATCTCTGTATGATTTTGATCTGCTTGATGTGGCACTTATCTGATCTATAAGTCTGATAATCTGGGATTAATTAGTGATTGAATATCTGGAAGAGTGTGTTGTCCTTTATAGATCTGTACACACGTTCAGTAAATCGAAGGCGTGTATACACACAGTTTAGGGGAAGTAAAGGCGTGTATACGCAGGTTGTTCCATACGCAGATGCGTATGCACGCAAGTTGCAGACTGTTGAAAATGCATATATGCATTAAGCTGTGATCTAGCTGTTTCTACTTATCGCTGCTGTGTTTTGGGTTCTGTTTCTGCTGTGTGGTTTTTGGTACAGTGTTCTGTGTACAGCTGTCAGAGAATTATCTACTTGTTTCAGATCTAGTTGGTGAAAAGGAGATTGGTTGATTCTTGATGATTGTTTAATGTTCATGGATCCAGTTTGAAAATTGATGAAAAGTGGTCCCTGGAAGAAAGAGAAGGTTGTAGCCTTCTGTAGGCCAGCACCTACGTACTAGTATCTTGGCTAGTGCAAAAGCTAAAGGGGGTTGTTGCTCCCTTCCAGGAGGAACTGGAGAACGAGAGAGAGTTGTAGCTCTCTGCAGGTGGCAGCCTGCGTACTGGTAAAGGACTGCACCAGTACAAGACCATTGTAAAAGGAGTTTCTAATTTGAAAGAAGATAGAGACATATTGCAGCAGGTGGTTTTCACCCACATTGGGTTTCCACCTTATATCTGGTGTTCTTGTGTGTGATTGTCTTTCTGCTCTGTTTTACTATCTCTGGTTACTGGTTATTTGATGGTGCATCTCAGATTAACAAACATCATCTGAAAGTTTAAGAAAATTAAAAAGTTTGCTCTGTGTACGCTAGTTTACCTCTGAATAGTTGCGTATATACGCGAGTTTAATTAACTGAAGTAGCGTATACAATTTGGTTTTGAAAAGGATTATTTGACTTGATAATACTGATTCACCCCCCCTCTCAGTATTATTTCCAACAATGTCATCTTCCCATATTCCCTAATGTTTTAGTGAATACTTGGCATCTTGATGCTATCCTCACTTGAGTTGTTGGTGGTTATGGCTAGAGTTGGAAGCAATTTTAAGGAGCCTCTTGTCATCCATTGCTCGCTTATATGAGGGGGACAGGATAATGTTTATTACTTTTAGTAGTAAGATTATAAGTTATAAAATTATTTTAAATTTAGTCTATCCTTCTCCAAGATTCTCTAGAGATACTGCATCCCCAAACTTCACATCAATATCAAATAAAAAGAGTGAGAAGAGTATTAGTTAGGAGTATTTTTATATCCCACAACCAAATGTCTACTATATATAGATAAAAATATTTTTGAAAATTTGATGAAGTTTGTAAATAACAAAAACAATGGAGAAAAATAATGAATTATGAAAAAAAGATCTTCAGAAATTATTTTTGTTAATTAAAGGCCTTCTATTAAAAAGAGAATGATTAGATATAGTCTAGCCCCCTATGTGCCTTTGGTTTTCCACTATGGAAACCAGACTAGTGGCAATACATGGGGTTGCTTTCTAAAACAATATATCATTGCCAAAATCATCCTAAGTCCTCAAAACGTTTATAGTGTCTTGGCTTAGCAACCACTAAAACTAACCACACTACTAAATAAATATAAACAACCATAGTAGGTGGAGACAAACTATTAAAGTAAACATAAAGTACACAAATCATCATGAAAAGACTAGGAGGAGGCAGAAACATCAATATCGATATGCACTAGTTCACCTAGGCTTTATGGAGGAGTAAGGCCTTCTCTATACAGTAAACTTGCTTCGATTCTAGCCAAATGATTGTCCATGGATTTGAATTCCAGTTGAAGCTCTTCCATCATCACGAGGATTTCATCTTTAACATCATTTCATTCGAGAAACACCCTTCCCAAGAGCGTTTTTTTATTTTCAATAAAGTCCTAAGGCATGCATTTACTGATTATGACATCCATGAGTATGGTCAGTGTCTGGCACCCAATCAACGATTATTTTTATGATCTTCGAATCAGAGTGGCAATCATGCTTAGTAGTGATATTTTCCTTAGTTTCCCGAAAATCTTGTTGAATTTTTTGTGGGATATGCATGCAGAAAAGACAAATTGAGAACTAAGCTCAAGCTGATGCCCTCGCGATCTTAGGGGAAACATGAATACAAGCTCCCCTCTCAGACCAAGCTCTCAACTTGGGTATGATAAAAAGTTATCTGGAAAAAAAAAGTGCAATGCAGATGAAGAAAGAAGGTTGAACCATGGACTTGCACTAGGAAATCTATAAGATTTCAATGATGAACAACCAATCTCTAAAATTGATGAACCCAGTCACCATGCAAAACCAAAACAATAGCTTCATGAATTGAGTTTGAGTAAGGAGACCCACACGACCACCTTTTCCACCCATCCCTCACCTTTCAAGACTAAAGACACACTAAAATGGACAACCCCTAAAGAATCTTCTCTAAGACAGGGCCAAGAAACCAACAAGAATTTTGTTGCCAACCACCAAACAAAACAGAGCAAACCACCCTTCACAAAATCTTACTATCTCGCGAGGCCGAAGAAAACCATCAGAATTCACATCCCCAAATGAGTTTTTTTTGGGAAAGAGCCACAAAACCAACAATGTATTCCCTTCCTACCACAAACCACCAAATGAAACATAACTAAAATGACTCAAAAGGTGTCTATAAACTGGGCCCATTCAATAAATAAATTCTTAACAGAGTGAAAGGGAGAGAAAAAACCAAGAAGAAGCCAAAACTGAGAGAATGGATGCAAGCTAGGGTGTCGTGTGTTGAGAAACCAAGTGCAATGTAGTCTAGAAACTTAATTTATCTTCTTGATAATTACTTGTGAATATTAAATGTATTCTTAATCTTTGTTATGTCTTCTTCATCAAGCAATTATACAACTATTCAATCTTTCAAGAAAATATAGAGATCACAATGAGACAAGAGACACCTGAAATTAAGTTAATAGCTAGGGAAAAACCCACAAGGGGAAAACCCAACAATCCTTTCCTTATAGAATCAGATAAAAATGAGAGATATCCAAGACAAGACCAATACCTTACTTCCACCAAGATACCAAGTCAAACCCTCCTCCAAGTCATCTCCAAAAGTCAAAGTCAACATTGGTCAAACTCCTTCAAATCTGGTCAAACTTTTGAAATTTATACCTGCAACTACCTTAGAATTTTTGGCATGTTCCATAGAAAAACACACCTCCACATGTGTTAACTGCAGTAATCAAAGATTGAATCAATGTGGGGAATATTCTTCTAGTTTTGACTTTCTTTCTCTCTCCTTTGACTTAGCTTCTTCTCTCCTTCACTTGGTTAAAAAATTATTCTTGTGATGATGAGTGAAAGTATTCCGAATAGGTCGAACTATCTCTTATATACAGTTGTTTAGGAGGGTCGAATAGGTGTCACTTTTGAGGTTTGGGGCCACTTGTCCAAGGAGGGTTGACTTGGTCATCTTGTGGACTTATGACTCAAAATAAAATTCAAATTTTCTTTCTTGTAAATTTCCAAATGGCGCATGGATCAAATAAATTTTATTTTGACTCTTAGAAATGAAGAACTTGCTTAACAAAATATAATGAATATGATAAACACATCAATGATAAATTTACATTATGAACATTATGAAGACCGAACCTTGTCGCAACTTCAACACTCCCTCTTAACTAGGGAGATATTCATAATGACTCATTGAGATAATCTTAAGTTGAAATATTCATATAAGAAAGGATCCAGATTGATAAGCATCGTCATAAACGTCATCATGACCAACATTGTCAAACTACCAAGGCCTTGACAAGTAAGCTCTATCTCTCCACTAGATTAGAGCACAATGTTGGGAGGCATTTGATAGGACGCCACACAATCACCTCTCTGAGGCACCTACTCCACCTAGTTTCACCAAAGTATGTCCTTCACAGGACCATTTCCTAATCCGTTGTCACAATACTTGACACAAGGAAATGTTTTTCCATTAGACCATTCTTATACCGGGTCAATGTACTTGAATTAGGCGATTAGTTCTAATTGGTCACAGTACATGAATCAATAATGCCATTCCATTATGCTTATCCAATCTACCATTCTCCCTATCCATGTTCATGTGCTTGACTTATGGTTGTTAGTCCTCGACATAGTACATGAAACATGGAGAACTAGGTGTCTGTCCTCACTCCCTCTTAATTTCGGAGGAGTTATTTACAAGCCGAAGCTCGTCTTGAAAATTTTCATGCTTTCCCTTAGGAAGGGACTTCATGAATACATCAACTACCTGTTCATTAGTGGAGATATATTGTAGCTTCGCATCTCCATCCAACATATATCATATCTCGAATCATAATGTTCTTCTAACTTTCAGGTTCTATGACAATATTCATACAACTTTGATCAATACAAATTATCATATTCGAATGTCATCAAACAGTCCATCAAACATTTTATGGAGCCAAATTGCTTCACAACTAATTATACAAACTTCCATATCTTCTTCCTTCGCAATGCAACAAAATATTTCTTCATGCTCTACTAAGAAACCATACCAAATCCCAAGCAAAACCAACCATCAATAGTATTTTTATTCATCATTAGCACTACCAACCTAATCAATAGTATTTTTATTCATCATCAACACTACCAACCTAATCAATATATCCCTGAATAAAATGTATTAGGGAATCAATTAACTATTGGTACAATGATGGATCAATAATATCAGAACTCTCCAACTTTTGTTAAAGGGGTGTTACCATAGGTCTATAATCTGTCATTCGACCTTCTGAAGGATCTTGATCACAAGATTATCTTAGTTTTCTGCCAAACCTCAAGTAGTAGTGTATCCATCCAAGATCCTTTATGTCAAATTCTGCCTACAACTTCCTTTTAAGGCAATATCTCTAATTCTTGAGTTCTTCTTGAATCATTCAATTGATTCCAAAATACGAGGTCTTCTTTAATCACAAGACTCTGTTTACATGTCTTTCAAGAATATGGAGTAACTTTTCCAACTGAGGCAAGTGTCTGATTATGAACTTCTTCCTTTTACTAGGAGAACCTTCTCAAGTCTTACTCCCATGCTGCCATCTAATGCTAACTGTTGAGTGCATACTTCAAACTGTCTGCTCCTTCTGTAGAATATTCGTTGTTATGTCCTTGCAATTCTCTCATATACTTATCAAAGTCTAGTCTTATATTTAAGAAAAAAATGATTCCTGAAATGCTTTGCACTAATCATCGTAGTATTACTAGTTGATTCTATGATGTGTAAGGTCAAATCAACTTTACAGAATCTGAAGTGAATGTTAATTCTTTTTGGCTGGAGGAATCTCTATTATTCTACAAGTTATATATTGACTTCCACTAACAAACTTCTTGAATCTCTCTCTTTTTTATGCTCTTTAAGAGTATATACTGCCATCTTGTAGTCCTTACTTCTTAGAGAAAAATGCTAGCTTCCTCTGGGTCTTCATGATGAAATTTTGAAAGAACAAGTCTTTCTACATTATGTGGGAATACCTTTGGTCTCCACTTATGCAATTGAGTGTTTCTTCTAGAGTTTTGGGAAGAATTCTATGTAGACAATGGTTAAGGAGGCTCCTCTTCTGACTTCAATGAATCAATTCTTTCTAACTGCTTCATTGTAGATGACTAAGAACTCCCTCTTAATTTCAATCTCAAAAAATATTTACAAGTTTATACAATTCACGAATCTCGATAGTCCTCTATGATATCCCCCATAGATCATATAACTATCTTGCCATTAATAAATATTATTCTATTTGTCATCTTCTAAACAATAAATAGAAATCAAACTTAACTACAAACCTGGTACAAAAGTAGATTGTAGAGTTATGTACACCTGTCATATTCTTCCTTATCTTTAATAGTAGAGATCCTTTTTGTCTTCGACCTTGGGTTTCTTCAGAGATTCTTCATATTAAGTTATTAATGCTTCATGTCTTTCCTTCCTCTTATTGTTCTTAGGGTTGTTGGGAAAATCTCTCTTGAAATTTCCATATTCATGGAAAGCATAGCATTGAAGTTTGGACATATCCTTATTTCTATGGGACTTGTTACCTTCACTTTTGTGTTGAGATCCAAATTTATTATTTCCAAAATTCCTTCTTGATCTAGCTACAAAGCTTGAGAATCTTCATTATTAGGTTGAGTATCATCTTCAACCTTAAGTCTTGATTCTTCTATAATACATGCAACCCATAATTCTTCAAAAGTCGGGGTTTCCTTTCTAGCATAAATGCCTCCAGCAAAACCGTCCCAAGCTGGAGGTAAATCAATTGTTACAAAGGCGATCAATTCAAAGTTAGATATAGTTTCACCAAGCCCCTGAAGTTGATCTTTTCTTTTTTTATATATTCATAAAGTATGAGGTCATGCTCTCTTCCTTTTCCATCCTTGTTCCATAAAGCTGAATTCTTAGTGATATATTTTGACCAGTTGTGTTGATGGAGTATAATTTTTACCAAAGTGTCATAAACTTCCTTCACTATAGACAAATTTGAAACAAAAGAAATGAGATGGTCTTTGATGGAATCAAAGAGAATCCATTGAGCTCTAATTTCTCCCTTTATGTACTTGGCCACTTCTTGAGCATTGTTTTTATCTGGTGGTGGAATATTTCCTTCTACATATTGCATGACTTCATTTTCTGTAAGAACTAAATCAATCCCCTTTCTCCAAGCTTTGAAATTGGATGCTCCATCAATCTTATTGCCTTCCTTGCATATATATGCCATTTGATTTGAAGTATTAGACATATATAATAGATGAGTACTTACTTGAGTGAGATAGAGCTGCTAAAAAGGTGTCTTCAATCAAGTATACAACAAGTTATGATCTTCAAGCTTCCTTCCTTCACCTTAGCTATGATACCATGTTGAGAAGCCAAGTGCAGTGTAGTCTAGACACTTAATTTCTCCTCTTGATAATTATTTGTGAATACTAGATGCATTCTTATTATTTCTCATGTCTTCTTCATCAAGCAATTATACAATTGTTCAATCTTTCAAGAAAATATAGATATCACAATGAGACAAGAGACACCAAAAATTAGGCTAGTATCTATGGGAAAACCCACAAGGGGAAAACCCAACAACCCTTTACTTATAGAATCATATCAAAATGAGAGATATCCAAGCCAATACCAAAACCAAACTGCCACAAAGATACCAAATCAAACACTCCTCCAAGTCACCTCCAAAAGTTAAAGTCAATGCTAGTCAAACTCCTTCAAATCTAGTCAAACTTCTGAAATTCAAACATGTAATAGGGGACCGAAATTTGGCCTGCAACTACCTTAGAATTTTCGGCCTCTTCCAAAGAAAAACCTACCTCCACACGTGCAAACTATGTAGTCAAAGTTTCAGTCAACAAGGGGAATATTCTTCTAGTTTTGACTCGACTTCTTCTCTCCTTCGCTTGGTTAGAAATGCTTCTTGTGATGATGAGTGAATATATTCCAAGTAGGTCGAACTGTCTCTTATATATAATTTTTCTAAAGGGTCGAATAGGTGTCACTTAGGAGGGCTAGGTCAACTTATCCAAGGAGGGCCGACTTGGCTATCTTGTGGACTTATGACTCAAAATAACATCCAAATTTTCTTTCGTGTAAATGTCCAAATGGGGCATGACTCAAATAATTTTTATTTTGACTCAAAACAAATTTCTTTTGACTCTTAGTATGAAGAACACGCTCAATAAAATATAATAAATATCATAAATACATCAATGATAAATTTTCATAATGAACATTACGAAGATCAAATCTAGTTACAACTTAAACACCCTCGTCCCTCACTCAAATTACTCTTAAGCAAATTCGAACACTACTAGTAGGCCCACTTAAAGATACAAATCCCAACTATAAAAAAAACAACATAGAAGAGTGGAGAGTTCATATGACTCAACTTTAGTGGATGGAAGCTAATAATCTAAGGAGTCACCACCAATATGAAACAAAGTGGATTGCCTTTATGAAGCCTTCTAAATCTTGTCACCATTGTTGCATATCTCTTATCGCATGTAGGAGCTTCCCCATCCAAATTAAGAGCCATTAAATTGGTTGATGGGTGTACCACCATTTCCTTACATGTGGAATTCATTACTAAGGGTGGCAAGAATGTCCCACTTGGCTACTGCTTGAGGTGACTGCGACTATCCCACCCTCACATCCCCTCTCTTCCCTAATCACCCCATTTGTGGTAGAATATATTTAGAATTGTTAAAATTAATAAAAATAATTTTTGATTGATCTAAGACAATTCTTAGATGTTTTTATTGATATTTCATAAATAAAAACAATTTCTCAAAACTCTTTTTTAGAGGTTTTATTGATATTTGATAAATAATAACATCTTTTTTTAGAAAGAGAAGTATATTGTTGTTAAGAAAATCAATATTTGATTCATCGATGGATTTAGTTTTTTATAGATCATTATAATAGCCCTCAAACATCTCCTAAAGTGGATCCAATTAATGGAATGATTGATCATCCTAGCATTGTTTGAAATCTCCCTCGATCATAAGTTTATTAAAACACCTCTTCATTCAGTTCAACAACTTGAAGACTATGATTCCCTCCTTGGATTGAAAAAATGTTGGTGGAGATTAGTGAGATCCAGTTGGCCTTCAAAGAGAATAAAGCCAATTTTGATGATGACGATCAAGAGTTATTTGTTGATACTTCTCGCTTGAATTTGCATAATTTTCTTGGCCAAAATTAGGACCCCTAGTATAGATATGTCATTATTTTTCATCTTTGAATAGGCATTAAATACCACTTTCTCCCTCATCAGGGACAATTATTTTGTTGTCTACTATGTCATTCTTTTTCATCTTTGAATAGGCATTAAATAACACTTTCTCCCTCATCGAGGACATTGATTTTGTTTTCCACAAGGTTTCACATGCATAGAATAAGTGTATATTTACTACATTCATGGTCCCCTTCTTAATGAACTATGTTTTAGTTCCTAATCAAATTTCATTTTGAAGGTAAAATTTCATTCCATGCATTCTTTAACAAGCTATGACATTTTGATTTATTCATGGGAAATGATCCTAGAGAATAGTTTCCGATGATATTGTTGCTATACGCGACTGGTTCATTTTCTCCTTCTAATTCAGTTACTATGTACTTTTGATGTTTCTAGCAATCAACCCTTATTTGATTTGGCTTTTCATTATAGGGAAGCCACATGTGAGACCAATCAGTTGAAAAATAACCATGAAGTTTTTATGACTAGTCTCTACTAAGGATTAAACCATAGAACTCGGGAATGTCAGCTACAAGTATGTCAATGACTTGGCAAGAATTAGAGATATTGTCTTCAAAGTGAGTTGTAGGCAGAATTTGACATAAAGGATCTTGGATGGATACACAACTACTTGAGGTTTGGTAGAAAACTAAGAGAATCTTGTGATCAAGATCCTTCAGAAGGTCGAATGACAGATTATAGACCTATGGTAACACCCCTTTAACAAAAGTTGGAGAGTTATGATATTATTGATCCATCATTGTACCAATAGTTAATTCATTCCCTAATACATTTTATTCAAGGATATATTGATTAGGTTGGTAGTGTTGATGATGAATAAAAATACTATTGATTAGGTTGGTAGTGCTGATGATGAATAAAAATACTATTGATGGTTGGTTTTGCTTGGGATTTGGTATGGTTTCTTAGTAGAGCATGAAGAAATATTTTGTTGCATTGCGAAGGAAGAAGATATGGAAGTTTGTACAAGTAGTTGTGAAGCAATTTGGCTCCACAAAATGTTTGATGGACTATTTGATGACATTCGACTATGATAATTTGTATTGATCAAAGTTGTATGAAGATTGTCATAGAACCCGAAAGGTAGAAGAACATTATGATTCGAGATATGATATATGCTGGATGGAGACATGAAGCTGCAATATATCTCCACTAATGAACATGTAGTTGATGTATTGACGAAGTCCCTTCCTAAGGGAAAGCATGAGAATTTTTGAGACAAGCTTGGGCTTGTGAATAACTCCTCCCAAATTAAGAGGGAGTGAGGATGGACACCTAGTTCTCCATGTGTCATGTACTATGTCGAGGACTAACAACCATAAGTCAAGCACATGAACATGGATAGGGAGAATGGTAGATTGGATAAGCATAATGGAATGGCATTATTGATTCATGTACTGTGACCAATTAGAACTAATCGCCTAATTCAAGTACATTGACCCGGTATAAGAATGGTCTAATGGAACAACATTTCCTTGTGTCAAGTATTGTGACATCGGATTAGGAAATGGTCCTGTGAAGGACATACTTTGGTGAAACTAGGTGGAGTATGTGCCTCAGAGAGGTGATTGTGTGGTGTACTATCAAATGCCTCCCAACATTATGCTCTAATCTAGTGGAGAGATAGAGCTTACTTGTCAAGGCCTTGGTAGTTTGACAATGTTGGTCATGATGACGTTTATGATGATGCTTATCAATCTGGATCCTTTCTTATATGAATATTTCAACTTAAGATTATCTCAATGAGTCATTATGAATATCTCCCTAGTTAAGAGGGAGTGTTGAAGTTGCGACAAGGTTCGGTCTTCATAATTTTCATAATGTAAATTTATCATTGATGTGTTTATCATATTCATTATATTTTTTTAAGTAAGTTCTTCATTTCTAAGAGTCAAAATAAAATTTATTTGAGCCATGCGCCATTTGGACATTTACAAGAAAGAAATTTGAATTTTATTTTGAGTCATAAGTCCACAAGATGACCAAGCCGACCCTCCTTGGACAAGTGGCCCCAAACCTCAAAAGTGACACCTATTCGACCCTCCTAAAAAATTGTATATAAGAGATAGTTCGACCTATTTGGAATACTTTCACTCATCATCACAAGAATAATTTTTTAACCAAGTGAAGGAGAGAAGAAGTTGAGTCAAAGGAGAGAGAAAGAAAGTCAAAACTAGAAGAATATTCCCCTCACTGGTTGAATCTTTGATTACTGCAGTTAACACATGTGGAGGTATGTTTTTCTATGGAAGAGGCCAAAAATTCTAAGGTAGTTGCAGGTATAAATTTCAAAAGTTTGACTAGATTTGAAGGAGTTTGACCAATGTTGACTTTGACTTTTGGAGGTGACTTGGAGGAGGGTTTGACTTGGTATCTTGGTGGAAGTTTGGTATTGGTCTTGTCTTGGATATCTCTCATTTTTTTCTGATTCTATAAGGAAAGGATTGTTGGGTTTTCCCCTTATGGGTTTTTCCCTAGCTATTAACTTAATTTCGGGTGTCTCTTGTCTCATTGTGATCCCTATATTTTCTTGAAAGATTGAACAGTTGTATAATTTCTTGATGAAGAAGACATAACAAAGATTAAGAATACATTTAATATTCACAAGTAATTATCAAGAAGATAAATTAAGTTTCTAGACTACATTGCACTTGGTTTCTCAACACACGACACCCTAGCTTGCATCCATTCTCTCAATTTTGGCTTCTTCTTGGTTTTTTCTCTCCCTTTCACTCTGTTAAGAATTTATTTATTGAATGGGCCCAGTTTATAGACACCTTTTGAGTCATTTTAGTTATGTTTCATTTGGTGGTTTGTGGTAGGAAGGGAATAAATTATTGGTTTTGTGGCTCTTTCCCCAAAAAAACTCATTTGGGGATGTGAATTCTGATGATTTTCTTCAGCCTCACGAGATAGTAAGCTTTTTTGAAGGGTGGTTTGCTCTGTTTTGCTTGGTGGTTGGCAACAAAATTCTTGTTGGTTTCTTGGCCCTGTCTTAGAGAAGATTCTTTAGGGGTTGTCCGTTTTAGTGTGTCTTTAGTCTCGAAAGGTGAGGGGTGGGTGGAAAAGGTGGTCGTGTGGGTCTCCTTACTCAACCTCAATTCATGAAGCTATTGTTTTGGTTTCGCATGGTGACTGGGTTCATCAATTTCAGAGATTGGTTGTTCATCATTGAAATCTTAGAGATTTCCTAGTGCAAGTCCATGTTTCAACCTTCTTTCTTCATCTGCATTGCACTTTTTTTTTCCAGCTAACTTGTTATCACACCCAAGTAGAGAGCTTGGTCTGAGAGGGGAGCTTGTATTCATGTTTCCCCTAAGATCTCATGAGGCCGAAGAAAACCATCAGAATTCACATCCCCAAATGAGTTTTTTTTTTGGGAAAGAGCCACAAAAACAACAATTTATTCCCTTCCTAACACAAACCACCAAATGAAAAATAACTAAAACGACTCAAAAGGTGTCTATAAACTGGGCCCATTCAATAAATAAATTCTTAACAGAGTGAAAGGGAGAGAAAAAACCAAGAAGAAGCCAAAACTGAGAGAATGGATGCAAGCGAGGGTGTCGTGTGTTGAAAAACCAAGTGCAATGTACTCTAGAAACTTAATTTATCTTCTTGATAATTACTTGTGAATATTAAATGTATTCTTAATCTTTGTTATGTCTTCTTCATCAAGCAATTATACAACCATTCAATCTTTCAAGAAAATATAGAGATCACAATGAGACAAGAGACACCTGAAATTAAGTTAATAGCTAGGGAAAAACCCACAAGGGGAAACCCAACAATCCTTTCCTTATAGAATTAGATAAAAATGAGAGATATCCAAGACAAGACCAATACCAAACTTCCACCAAGATACCAAGTCAAACCCTCCTCCAAGTCACCTCCAAAAGTCAAAGTCAACATTGGTCAAACTCCTTCAAATCTGGTCAAACTTTTGAAATTTATACCTGCAACTACCTTAGAATTTTTGGCCTCTTCCATAGAAAAACATACCTCCACATGTGTTAACTACAGTAATCAAAGATTCAATCAATGAGAGGAATATTATTCTAGTTTTGACTTTCTTTCTCTCTCCTTTGACTTAGCTTCTTCTCTCCTTCACTTGGTTCAAATATTATTCTTGTGATGATGAGTGAAAGTATTCCAAGTAGGTCAAAATATCTCTTATATACAGTTGTTTAGGAGGGTAGAATAGGTGTCACTTTTGAGGTTTGGGGCCACTTGTCCAAGGAGGGTTGGCTTGGTCATCTTGTGGACTTATGACTCAAAATAAAATTCAAATTTTCTTTCTTGTAAATGTCCAAATGGTGCATGGCTCAAATAAATTTTATTTTGACTCTTAGAAATGAAGAACTTGCTTAACAAAATATAATGAATGTGATAAACACATCAATGATAAATTTACATTATGAACATTATGAAGACCGAACCTTGTCGCAACTTCAACACTCCCTCTTAACTAGGGAGATATTCATAATGACGAATTGAGATAATCTTAAGTTGAAATATTCATATAAGAAAGGATCCAGATTGATAAGCATCGTCATAAACATCATCATGACCAACATTGTCAAACTACCAAGGCCTTGACAAGTAAGCTCTATCTCTCCACTAGATTAGAGCACAATGTTGGGAGGCATTTGATAGAACACCACACAATCACCTCTTCGAGGCACATACTCCACCTAGTTTCACCAAAGTATGTCCTTCACAGGACCATTTCCTAATCCGATGTCACAATACTTGACACAAGGAAATGTTGTTCCATTAGACCATTCTTATACCGGGTCAATGTACTTGAATTAGGCGATTAGTTCTAATTGGTCATAGTACATGAATCAATAATGCCATTCCATTATGCTTATCCAATCTACCGTCCTCCCTATCCATGTTCATGTGCTTGACTTATGGTTGTTTGTCCTCGACATAGTACATGACACATGGAGAACTAGGTGTCCATCCTCACTCCCTCTTAATTTGGGAGGAGTTATTTACAAGCCCAAGCTTGTCTAAAAAATTCTCATGCTTTCCCTTAGGAAGGGACTTCGTCAATACATCAACTACCTGTTCATTAGTGGAGATATATTGTAGCTTCATGTCTCCATCCAGCATATATCATATCTCAAATCATAATGTTCTTCTACCTTTCGGGTTCTATGACAATCTTCATACAACTTTGATCAATACAAATTATCATAGTCGAATGTCATCAAATAGTCCATCAAATATTTTATGGAGCCAAATTGCTTCACAACTAATTGTACAAACTTCCATATCTTCTTCCTTCGCAATGCAACAAAATATTTCTTCATGCTCTACTAAGAAACCATACCAAATCCCAAGCAAAACCAACCATCAATAGTATTTTTATTCATCATCAGCACTACCAACCTAATCAATAGTATTTTTATTCATCATCAACACTACCAACCTAATCAATATATCCTTGAATAAAATGTATTAGGGAATCAATTAACTATTGGTACAATGATGGATCAATAATATCAGAACTCTCCAACTTTTGTTAAAGTGGTGTTACCATAGGTCTATAATCTATCATTCGACCTTCAGAAGGATCTTGATCACAAGATTCTCTTAGTTTTCTACCAAACCTCAAGTAGTTGTGTATCCGTCCAAGATCCTTTATGTCAAATTCTGCCTACAACTCCCTTTGAAGACAATATCTCTAATTCTTGCCAAGTCATTGACATACTTGTAGCTAACATTCCCGAGTTCTATGGCTTAATCCTTGGTAGAGACTGGTCATAAAAACTTCATGGTTATTTTTCAACTGATTGGTCTCGCATGTGGCTTCCATATAATGAAAAGCCAAATCAAATAAGGGTTGATTGCTAGAAACATCAAAAGTACATAGTAAATGAATTAGAAGGAGAAAATGAACCAGTCACGTATAGCAACAATATCATCGGAAACTATTCTCTAGGATCATTTCTAGGGAATTTCAATGCTCACACTTCACCTTTCTTAGAAAACTCTGTTGTCTCTCAAGTTGAAATTTTTTCCGAAACAGACACTTGTGGCATTTATGGTGAAACAATTTGAAGCATTGAGGTAGTGATCATGTTTGATGACTCTGATTTAAATGTCATTATGCAATATCACCACCTCAAATAAGATCAATAATGCATACCATGGAGTCATCAAACATGATAAACGCCTACACGCTTTAATCCTACTTCATCGTCAATTCCACGAGACTGTATTTCTACCAAGGTTTAACTGCAATACATTCATAACATAATCAACTATGAGTACAACTTTATTGTTAATCTCTGGACTTAACATCTTTGAGAAGGAAGGTGTTAGTTCAAACTTCGAGCAAAAAATGGCTAGTGAATCCACAAGATAGACTTAGAAATGGAATAAGTGATTTGAAGATGCTTTGCTTGTTTGCGAAAAAGACACTCCAGACTGGTAGGACAAGGTAGCCTCGATGGTGGAAAACAAATCCCCTAAAGAGGTAAATGCATATTACAATATTCTTATTGAAGATATTAAACGAATTGATGCACAACTGATGCCTATTCCCAATTACAAGTCACCATATTCAAAAATCAGAGAAAGTTTTGTACAAGGAGCTTGTAGGTAAAGGGAAAGGGCAAAGTGCAAATATGCATGATCTTCACATCACATTCAATCACACGGAAGAAGTAGTGGCGATCGTAATCAATAAATGGCCCAAAGATTGAAAGTTGAGTGGCTCTTTCACAATGGCTCTTCACTTCAATTTCCTATGAATAGTAACATGCAGAAGGAGAAGCCTCAACTATCAATTGCTTTTAGATGAAGCATATTTAGAAGAATATCAAATCGGGAAAATTGGTTAAAATCTCAACATGGGTTCATCCACGCGAGTGTAAAATAAGGAGCATTCAACTATTTCTTTTTAATATGTTGTTTATAAAATATTTGTTAATATATGTTTCCTTGTTACTAATAAACATAACATTACAATTTTTAAAAACCAATTAATAATTGTTGTAAAAAATATTTGAATTTTCTAAATATATTATCTTATCTTATCTTATCTTATCTATAGGTGAGTAACAACTATCCACATTGATTTATATGATGTAGATTTTGCAATATAACCCTTTTATTTTAGTTTAATAAAAATAGATATTTCATTAGATTATAAAATATTATTATTAATTGTTAATTAGATTACTTTTTATTACAAGAAATGTGGTAAAAAATAGAAATAAGCAAATAACAACTTTAAAAAATTTATAATTATAAATTTACATAAAACATAAAATGATGAACATTAAAATTTTATTTTACAAATTAAATAAATTTCAATTCCAAATCTATTAAGGCGTTATTTAAATTCCAAATCTATTAATACCTTCATTAAAATTTTATTTTACAAATTAAATAAATTTCAATTCCAAATCTATTAAGGCGTTATTTAAATTCCAAATCTATTAATACCTTCAACACTTAAGAAAATGAAACATAAATATGAAATAAATAAACCAATTGAAAAATAATATTTATTTAATTTAACCACTTTTAATAATAAATATTACTCGTCACAAAATTTGTTTGGTCATTATTTTATTTTATATAAAATTACATTATTATTTTAATTTATTAGTATTAATGAGTATTGGAAAGTAATAAAATAGAAATTTTCTAACCAGAATTTTATTATTTTTAAATTTTTTAGGTAGTTATTGTAAATTTGATTTGATCAAGTTGCCATTTGTTTTTTATCTCCATATTTATGAGAATCTATAGTATTGACCTATGGTGTTCATGTGGAATATAGTCTATTTAAAGGGAGAAATAAAATGAGCCTAGATCCATCCTAATTTCGAATCTCGAGGCTACCAAGTGCCATGATGGATCAAATTTTTTAAGATCCATCCTAATTTCGAATCTCCGAGGCTACCATGTGCCATGATGGATCAAACTTTTTAAGATGCAAATGTAGGGTTTGATAGATTTGATCCGTTTCAGCACTTGGTACATCCATAGTTAAGATGGATCTATACTAGTATATGAAGATTCCATGCCATATACATAGCCAACGAAACACCTCTTCAACACTTTGAGAAAAGGAAATTATTTATACCAAAGGAATACTTCTTCAAATATCTAATGGCCTTGATAGATCCTGAGTTTATATGGATCTATGTTGGTTTGTAAAAGTCACTACAATATAATACTTGAAAAAAATGTTCTAATTAGTGAAACTCACAATAATATAATATTGAGAAAATAAACCTTAATATTTAAACTTTAGTAATAAGTAAAATATCTTCTTTGATGGAAAATAAATATTCTTTGTGAACTTAATAATTAAAGTCAAAACCGTTAAAATGAAGAAAACAAATGTACATATACAAAGAGAGGAATGTCAATTAATCATATTTATGGGTAAATTTTTATAAACACCTTTAGAACAATACATGCAATGTATAATTAGAAAAATGAAAAACAAAATTTATCTCACATTCTTTGATATTAAACTAATGAGAGAAACCTGGATGACAAACTTAAAACTAGACTATAAATATATAATAAGATCATAAAACAATAATGATATAAAGAACCCATGTAGTTATTTAAAGATCAATATCTTGCATGCTCAAATTCAAAACCAAGATCATAAATTTGCTATACTTTATGGTTACTTAGATTGCAATCCCACAAATAATAACATATATAATATATAATAATTATATAATATATATCAGGGCATCAAAGAAGAAATCTACAGATCAACTCATCAAAGAAGAAGATCGTCCATAGGATAGTTTCTCAAGAGAAGAAGAGCAAGAAAGAAAGAAAAACAAAAGGGTTCTCTAGGTTCCCCACCCAAATGGACACCATAAAAAAATAAGACCATATCATAGCATAAGTATTGAGAATTAAATCTTGAAACGATCTCGTAGCACAACGCATGTTATCACAGTACTTTTTAAAGAACATAAATCCTGCACTTTCTCCTCTGAATAGACATGTTGAAAGAAGATAACTAAGGAATAAGGGATAATGCTCCTAATCAACTAAATCCAATTGCAGAGAACTGAAAACGCAAGAGAGAAGTGACATGAACTGAATTGATCAAAATAAGAGAGTAACCAAAAATAAAAATATTATCAATGACAATTCAGGAAAAGAACTATAGAGCACCCCATAATGCAATAAGCTCAGCTTTACAATTGTCACCCCTTCCCCCATACCAGAAAGGGTCTCAGTGTAGTGAGACAAGAAATCCTTAATGGAGACTTACCCTTCAATTTTAATGGATACATTTTACTTCAAATAATGCATTGTTTCACTGATTAGACCTGATCACATTCAATTCCCTTTAATTTAAAAGATACGATATCTCTAAATAAGATGCAGTGAAATATAAATCAAGAGAAGTAAATTAAATATTTTCCTTGTAATTTAAAAGATTCAATATCCTTAAATAAGATACAATGAAATATAAATCCGAAGAGGTAAATAAAAT
>APFE030295857.1:9163-50555 GCA_000404065.3 Pinus taeda
AATATTGTGCCGTAATCGAGCTCCTCACTGAAGCAATTAATCTCGGCATTCGGGCATTGGTGGTAAACCTGGATTCTCAACTTGTCGTCCTCCAGCTCAATAGGCGTTATTATGTCAGAGACCATCATATTCTAAGGTTGTATCTACGTGTAAGATTGTTAGAGAGGAATTTTGAGTTCATTACATCTTAGCATATTCCACGACAATTAAACACATTATCTGATGCATTGGCCAATCATGTATTAGATAGACATTTGCGTAATTTGTAAATAAAACATTATGCAAGCAAGCACATGAAAACACAATAATGAACCATAAACATATGTATATATATACGTGTGTGTCAAAATGTTTGTGCCCCGCGTGTTACATAATCCAAAAAATAATACATGTCCAAAGCCCATACAGCTGCTGACAACGTGTTCCTCAAAAACATGCAAAAAGAAAACCTAGGTGTCTAATCACGGTGATGCTCATGATAGCATGTCACCGCTCGCACCAAACGTCTCAACAGACGATGGACGTGAGTAGATACTCCCACCGTGTGCCTCTGGTATGCTCTAGGCACGTCCACCAATCTGCCATAATCTGGAATACCTCGAGTAAGTGCCTCAAGGTTCTGTACTAGATCGTCATCACCCTCTACCTGAGGGTCCGCTGTACGTTGTGCTCTCCGTACGTTATGAGGCAAGTCAGCTGGTCGCTCTGCACCAACATCTGCATACATATATAAATGCTGTAAGAGATAGGCATGTATTAACAAAAAACTTAAATACATAAAAACATTAAAAAAAAAAAAAAAGCAAAGAGTTCTTACCTAGCTCCTCATCCCAGTCCTCTCCGGCAGGCAGAGGGAGATCGGGATCTCCAGTGAAATCCGTGCCCGCATAGGGCCAGTCCTCGATGACAATCATCTGGTGATGGAGCCAGATAAAGAACTCGGGCCTCCAGGACATCTGCTGGCCCCCTCCTCCTCTGGGCATGAGTTCTGCCCATCGATTCAACCTCGGTTCCCGTAACACTGGATCTGCCACTATACCCCCCGGTACCCGGAATATCGGCAGTCGCTCCAGGAAGAAAGCCACCACAATAGATCCATAGCCGAACTGTTTGTTCCCATCACGCTTACACTTGGTAAGCTGCCGTTTGATGTTTGTTGTCACTGCCGTGGCCCAATCAAACAGTGTAGGCTGGAGACACTTAGTGGCCAACAACAAATGATTTTTGCTGGCCTCATGGGGCGCTTGTACCCCAGCTGTCCGGGTGATAGTGAATAAAATCACTCGTAGCACCAGGTCGAGCACCGTGTTAATATCTACTTTCTTAATGTTTGCTCCAAACTGTGCCCCAGGACAAACTTGTTCCATCACCTCCCCTATCTTCTCTCTAGAAGGCTGACTACCAGTCAATATGGGCCGTGCACCTTGCCGCGATAGTCCAGTGATAAAGTAGACATCGGAAACATCTAACTCCAATGTCTGGTCTTTCAGGCGAAATACCTGATCCTCCGTATCCCAAGCATCTACGATGAATTGCAGTAGCTCAGGTTGTGCACGTAAATAGGAGGTGTGGAAGAATTTCTTCAAGCCACAGTCTCTCAGAGCATTCATACAGTCATCATCCTCCATTGCCATGGCATCCACGGCATTATGCTCTCGTTCTTTCCATTCTAGAACCATTCTGACAAAACCCTGCAACCACAAAGGTGAAATTTCCATCATTAGATCATTGATGAAACCTAAACTGGAAAAAATTTGCAATTTCAACGGTGAAATTTGTAGAAAATTGAGATCGCGCGGTTGGTGCGACTGTTCCTAAAACAGTCGCGCCAAGGGCGCGACCCCTTTAGGAAAAAAACACCATTGGCGCGGTCCCGCGTGGGAAACTCGCGCCAATGGCGCAACCCTATGAATTTGCAAATCCCCTTGCAGGGAATTGAATTATGGATAAAAATATAAAAAAATGGAATGAAAACAGAGCTAAGGATGAGGCCTCTTACCTATTGCAGACAGCGGCTCGAATGATCTCCTGGATTGATCGCAATCAGCAGTTGAAATTTGCACCAAAAACCCTTCAATAGTAAACTCACAAGGTAAAAAGTAAAAAATAAGTTTATTTTTTACCATTTCACTATTTATAGCATTTTTTGACCTAAAAATACATTAGAAATGATATTTTTGAGTATTTTTGGGATATTTTCATGTCGAAGTGGGTTTTACGCTGTTTTTGTATGATGACAGGGGTTGGTGCAACTCAACGCAATCAAACGAGCTCTTTTCAACTTTTTCAAGCTCGGTAAAACACGAGAAAAGGTTACTTTACGGTCTGCTTTCAGCGCTTTTCCTGACCTTTTAAAGAGGAAAAGATTGCCGAGTTATTCCTCTTGGCTTGTTAAACGTTACTAAGGGGCGGTCGTTTTAAGTTCTTTTGTCGACCGTTAAAACATAAAAATATTACCGGGTTTTTGTCATTTCAAAATCGTTAATGGTTACGAAATGACATGGTTTTGATCGCTTTTTTACTTTTTCAGGTCAATATCACTATTTATGAAAAGTACTCCTCGATCGTAATGATCGGGCGGTTCTTTCGGGCATTATTTTATACTTTTTTCAAGCCCGAGAGACACAACTTTACGAAAAAGGACACCCCTGGAGTTTCCTTTTCTACTGTCTTTTCAAACTCTCTAAACATGAAAAGACGCCGAGTTCTTCCTTTGTCAGACTCGTTAAAACCTGATGACATCGGATCTTGTCGAAATGACGCACCACAAGCATATGCTATCCCCATCAAGCGTGTTAAAAATAATTGGGGTACTCGCCAGAAATGGTGGGGGAAAAGAAAATTTTGGGAACCATAATTATTGTCGTGTCGGCAGTATGTCGCTCTTGAACATGGCACTTCTCTGCTTTCGTGTCGGGGTGTGGATATCTCATCTCATTTTTCACTTGCCTCCGTGGGTTTGGGTAATCCTATTTGACTTGTCATCTGCTCATTGCCTTGTCATCATGACCTCTGATCCATCGATGTCAAATACTGCCAATTCCACTGTCGTGCCGCCAATATGTTCAAGAGAAATTGACCTCTGAAAAGAAACAACCTCCCTCTGATATTTCACATAAAACATATTGTCTCTTTCCGTCTCGTGTCGATGATGTGGGAAACATTATGGCCCACCTTCGATGAAGATCACTTCCTGTCGACTTCAACTCATTATCCAGGAAGCTGAT
Source organism: Pinus taeda (assembly GCA_000404065.3). NCBI lineage: Eukaryota > Viridiplantae > Streptophyta > Pinopsida > Pinales > Pinaceae > Pinus > Pinus taeda. The sequence goes on from APFE030295857.1 coordinate 12,391, forward strand.
CTAGAGACTCCCTGCCGGTGCCTTAGACCCTGCATATGCCTCAATGGCAGGTTCTTCGTGTTCGGCGTGAGGTTTTCATCATTGGCCTCCGATCGAATGATTCTACGGGTGTTCGACTTCGGATCACTAATTCACACGCCGTAGATTGTACCTATAGTACCTTGAGGGCCATTGTCATTATTGGTGGTACCTCTCGCGTCTGTTAACAGTTCCCAATATTGACTGGTAGTCAGACGATGTTCATGCATGTTCGACTTCAGCTCACATGTTCACATGCTTGAACTTGTACTTCTGTTCGGGTCGAGATGGAGCGCAAGACCCTGGATTGTGTCTGTTGTAATCCAGGCGTGATTTTTTGATACATGACTCATTCACTGGATGGCTGCGACCATACCTGAGTCAATTCATTGATCCTAACCAGATGGCTGCGTCCATACTATGGATCTAGATTATCATGTACTCTCTTATGGATGGCTGCGACCATGCCACGTACATCATGTATTTGAACTATCAATTGTATCTCTCAATGCAGATTCTCGACGGCAGCTATATATGTTCTTGTAAAGCATTTCACCCCTCTCTCTCTCGGGCCTCATGCTTTAGGGGGCATCTGTTACACAGTAATTTGTCACCATTGGTCACTGTCCTTGTTACCCCTGTTTTCGTACATTGGAGGATACATTCCGGGACCTGTGAGCAGTGACATAGACTAAAAACACTTGAATTATGTTCCCCTGAGTATGTACTTCATGTTCCCTGAAGACACCTTCTGCAAATTATCCCTGAAAAAGTGCCCTTTTTCCATTGGCGCAGGTACACAGTGTCTTATCCGCGCCAATCACTGAGATCCTCAAAAAGGGGCGCACCCATTGGCGCTCTGTCCTAGAACAACACTCGCGCCAACTAAGTTTGGTAATGATTTTTGGCAAACGCGCACCCATATGTTTTTTCCTTTCAGATCATGAAGTCTTTTGAGGGGAAAAATCCATCTGATAGAGGTCGAGAGTCATCATCTATCCTTGACATCTATCCTCAGTAGCTTTTCGGAGATAATGTCAATCCACAATGGGTGTCCTGGTGCATTGAATCTTCCTCCCTTTCTCCATTTATAAAAGTCTGTCCTCATGCATTAGACAAGCTAGTTTTTGTGAGTTCTGGAGTAATGCTAGAGTGATAGTAAGAGTTTTGAAGCATAGGGAGGTTATGCTGCCGGAATCCTAAGAGAGAGAAGGTCTATTGCAAGGCATACATAGCTGGTCGCCCAACCAGAGAATAGGTTCAACGTCAGAACCTTGGTTGTATCTTTCTCTGCCTATTACTCATTAATAGACGACTATCATTATGGTTCCACTCTTATTGTCTTTATAATGATGATTGAGTTATATCCTTTCTGACTGATATATAGTTGCATCTATTGGATTTTATGCTTGTATTTGTGTCGTTCTTTGCATGTGTAGGTGTCCATTCATGAGGATCATGGGGATTTTGACCAGCCGGAGCAAAGGAATGGGAGCGACGACTCTTCTACAAGTATTAGCGTTGGAATCCAGGTAGGCCCTCGTCATCGATCTTTGATTTGCAATTAGGAACCTGCGTGTTAGCGTTGTTTGATTGTTGCTAGACCCCATTTGGGCTAGTGGGATCGCCTCTGTCCGCAGAGGGGATTTACCTGTTCAACAATTCTTATAAAGTTTATTTTGGTTGTACATTTTTCTAAGAGGCCCATTTTAGACCTCACAATTCCCGTAATGGTCGTAAAGTTTTTACATTGAGGGAAATATGTGTTAACATGTTTTGGATGATCTATGTTGTTGTGTCATCAAAGTGTCTCAAGTGTTTGATCACAATCAAGTCATATCACTGATTTAAAACAGTCTCTTTGGTCCCACACTTAGCCAAATTTCGTAAAATTCTTGGCAACCTAGCCTCATCTAGCCCTCCTGAACTATGCATTGCAAAGTCTCAGTGCCCAAGAAGTGACCTTTCGTTTTGGTACTACACAATGTATAGTCTCTACCTCCCAGAACTGCGCATTTCACAACCTCAGAGCTAAAGCCTAGAACTATGCATTTCACAACCTCAATGCTCAAGCCTATAATTGCACTTTTCCCAACCTCAATGTTCAAGCCCAAAACTGTACATTTCACAACCTAAATGCTCAAGCCCAGAACTGCGTGTTTCACAACCTTAGTGCTCAAGCCCAGAACTGCGAAATCATGCCTTATAGCCAAGCCATAACTTATCATTGCACAGTCTCTTGCCTCAAGATCATTGGTTTCAAGGCCTTAAGCATAGTCATGGTAGGAAACAACGTACTTAAATACCTTGACATTGGCAACAGGAGAAGCAATAACACCTAGCAATAAACATGGCTTCTTAGACTCCAATTGCATGAACATGTCATTAAACCAACACATGGTAGCATAGCTAGTTTGTGGGGCATTTCCCATCATCAAAGACTAAAAACTAGTGTCTTATATTATTAAAAAATCTCAAGCCAAGAATCTTAAACAAATACTCAAATAAACATGCATGAAATTTGTGGGAAGCTTTAGCCTCTAAGTGGGATACAGGTACCATGAGTAGGTTTTTCTACATTGGAAATGTACATAGGGACATAAACATGGTTGTAGACATGATTTCCTCAATCAATATTAAACCATCTTAAGCTCAAGGACCATGAATAACACTTAGAAACCATGTCATGGTTTCTCTCTATTGAATCCTTAACATTCAAGTTGAATATGGGAATTGTTATTAGGTCTTGAGCATCATGGATGGGTCTTGAATATGTCACCATAGTTAAGGGAGGAAAATAATATCATATTCCTAAACCTTGCTTCTCAATTTCAAGTGTCATGGATGAGTCCTTGAACCTCACTTTATTGCTTAACAATCCCTTGAAGGGTGTTATGGGAACCATCATTAGGTTAGTTGTGCACCAAGACTATGGCTACAGGTCTAATCAAGGTAAAAGAAAGAGAATAATGGACATTATAACCTAAGGGACACTTTTTGGGATCAAATTTCATGAAAAATACATATAAATATGGTACTATTTATAGTATCTCTAACCTACTAGAGGGTTGCAAAAACCATGATTAAACTAAGAAAAATGACTTAAATGAGAACATCTCTTATTCACACACCATGAATCATTCATAGGGACATTGTTGGGGTATTTTAACCATTCAATGGGATACAAGTGCCTCGAGTAGGTTTTTTTCACTAGAAATGGTATTTGAGGTTTGCACATCATTGACCAAGTAGGTGCTACAAGGGGCTTAAGCCCTAAATGGAATTTCTATAACTCTAGCACTACAATCAAGGTAGGAAAACACTTGAGCCGTAGGCCCTAAACATCACGTCTTGGGATCAATCACCATGAATAGAATTTGTAAACTACAACAAAAACCCTCCCTAGAAAGTTTTTTGCATCTAAGTTGGATACATCTTCCACTTTGAGATTTTTGGGTTGAGGATCAATTATAGGGTCTTAAACGTGGTCAAGTAAGGAAAACAAATGTTTCATATATTTCGAATCTTCTTGGACTCAAGAGCCTTAAATAATACCAACACATGAGTCCTTTGTAAATATTCTTAATTGGTATTTAAGTAGGATACGAGTGTCATGGGTAGGTTTTATACACTATAAATATTTTTGGATTATGCCACATGGTTAAGTGGATAAATAAGGACCATAATCTACAATTTAATCTTCTCAAGCTCAAGTGACCATGAACAAACCCTCGAAATAGTCTTTAGCCTTCACTACAGGGTCTTTCCACTAAGAGTTATATATGGGTTCAATTAAGATGTTTCATGCATTGTGGATAGTATTAAGGAAATGACCACAAAAATGGTAGTAAAACAAAATTCTCAAGCCCTTAACATTAGTTAGGGAGGTGAAACAACAACCTCATGCCATAAACATATCTTCTTAGGCCCAAGAATTATGAAAATGTTCTTAGATCATGATATGAGAGAATGGATGGTTTGTGGGTTCTTGGCCATCTTCAAATATTGAAAACTAGTGTCTTAAGATCTTATTGAAGCATATCAATATCAATAACCTTTAATAAGTACTTGAACAAAAATGCAAGAATTTTGTTAGGGTTCTTTAGCCTTCGAGGTGGATACAAGCACCATCAGTAGGTTTGTGCACTGGAATTGTATATCTAGGCTTAAACATGCTTAACGAGAACATAATTAATTTAATCCATATTACCTTCTCAAGCTCGAGCACCATGGAAAGTACCTATAAGCCATGACAACACCCCTCTCTAGGGACTCCTTGACAACTAAGTTTATTATGGGCATCTTTGTGAGGCCTTGGGCATAATGGATGGATATTTGGTCTATGACCATATTTAGGAGAGGGAAGCAAGAGACTCTAGACCTAAACCTTACTGCATATCTCAAGTTCCATGAACACATCCTCATACCACCACATTAAAGCATAAAAGGTTTTTAAGGTCTTCACCATTATCAAACACTAAAAACAAGTGTCTTAGGATATTATTGAAGCTTCTCAAGGTCAATAGCCTTGAACTAGTACTCCAACCAACAAATAAGAACTTTTTAGGGGGTCTTTAGCCTTTTAATGTTATACAAGTATAATGAGTAGGTTTTTTGATCTAGAAATGCATGTTAAGGCATAAACATGACAAGGGGAGACGTAACAAACTTAATCCATTATTGAATCATCTTGATCTCGAGCACCTTGAGCAACACCTATAAACAATGATATGGGCCCTCTCCAAAGAGTATTTTACATATGAGTTGAACATGCATTCTATTATGAGGTATTGGGAATCATGTACGGGTGTAAGGTTTATGACCATGGTTATCATGGTGGAGAAGAGCCTTTGGCCCTAAACCTTTCTTACTCAAGCTTAAGAACAATGAATTATTCTTAAAGCACCATATTAAGCCTATGTTAGTTATCAACTACATCCAAGGGTGTTGTGGTTTCCATGATTAGGTTATTTTTTCACCAAGAATGGGTCTAGAGGTCTATGTAAGGCCATAAGAAAAAAAATGATGACCTTATGACATAAATGACACTCTTCAATCTCAATCATGTAGAATCCATAAAATATTACATCTCTTGGGCATGTTTCGACTCTAACAAGTGTACCAAGGGACACTATGATGTTTCCAGTAACATTAATGGGTCTTTACATGTTAAAAATGGCTAGGAAGTATAATAAGGCCTTTTGTTGTTTAGAAAAGCTTCTTCGGTTCAAGCATGGTAAAAGATGCATTTGAACACCATATAGGAATTTCACAGTATCTTTGGATTTAAGTGGGATATGGCTACGATTTATTGGTTTTAGGCATTAGTAATTGGTCTAGGAGCCTATACTGTGATGGTAAAAATGGAAAAAAGAGACCTTGCATAGAAAAATGAACCTTCTACTACTCGACTTTGAAAAATGCCTCAAATCACAACACATGTACTCTCTATGGGGTCTTTAATCCTCAAGGGTTATCCCATGGGCCATTGGGTAGATTTTCATAAAGAGGATGGATCTAATTCCATTTGACTATGCCCAAGAGAGGAAAATAAATTATAATGCCAAAACTCTTCTTATGAAAGATAGGTCTTAATAATAAAAATTTCCTTATGAAATTTAGGTCCTCATGTTAAATGCAATGAAACTTTGGAATAGTTATGAATATACTTTGGAAAAAAATTTGTATGATTTTTAATGTGTGTCCCTCTTTAAAACATGCACAGTTTTAATGCATGTTTTTTTTAGCATGTACACATTCCTTTAAAATTTTTAAAAATAGCATGATTACTTATTTCCCTCTATATATTGGATGAGATTACTATTTTGATTTTAGCATTGGATTAACAAACCTAGTGGTTCATGTTGCATAAATAAAAACACATCCAATTTCTTAGCTCCCTATTCCTATCTATATTTTTAACCACATTTTTAAATATAATTTAGTTATATGGTAAACACTTTTATAGAGATTTATATTCACACATGCATATACTTTTTATTGATTTTATTTATAAAATATCATAATTCTATAATATATAATTCATTTAATTTTGATACACCTTTTGATTGCCTCACCCATTTGTAAAAATAGATGGGGACCTACATATTAAAAAATAATTAAATTAATCAAATACGTTAATACCCTCGAACATGAACTTAACTTTAGACATAATAATTTCAACGATTTACTTAATTTTTTAATTTTAATAATAAATTGGTTTTAAATTTTGAATTTCATAAACATAATACACCTATGGCACAATTACAAGGAAGATTGTGATGGACACGCCAATAAAATGACTCGAGCAAAATTGTGAGGGCTATGGCAACATAAACCATTGATGCTATGATCCAATGTTAGAGTAGTACTCCAACTTTCATAGGCCATCACCAACCATAAGCTCATGGAATTGGAATTGAATTCTGTTTGCAGTTGTAGGGATGACATTGGTGGATTTTCGCATAAGTATCCAATAACATTAACATAGAAGAAGAATAACATTATCGTGATAATTGGAAAATGTTCAATGAAACAAAAGAATGGACCTTTTCTTTATATAAAAGCTACTCAATTCCAAGAATCTCATAGTTTGTACAGTGAAAAGATTGATGAGAAAGATTTAAAAGAAGCTCGGGCCAAATTAGTAGTATTCCTCAAAAGACAAACATCAAAGTCAATTCACCTATTCACTTATTTTCCTATTCCCTTCTCATAATATGTCTCATTTTCTCATAATACCCTTATGTTATTCTTAACTCATCTTTTACTTATCATAGCACACCATAATAATATTCCATAATAATATTCCATAATAATATTCGTATAATAATTTTTAAAATCATAATTATTTTAACTTTTTATTTTCTTGACTCATATTTATTAAATTTTAGAATTTACATTAAAAAAAATATTACGATTTTATAATTTAACAATTCTACACATTCTTATTCTACAAACCTCACTACTATCATTTACAAATATTACACGAATTAATAAAATGGAATTAAGGATTATTACATGAATTAATCAATTAAAATTAAAAACTAACCATTAATTTCTATTAATACTTAAAACACAAAATTAAAATTCTTTGGAGCACAATGTTAACCTAATCAAACAACCGATAAGAACAACCACCCAAATGTTACATCTTCTCGTATAATTTTTTCCACTTAATATAATTTCCAAGACAAACACACTACAACAACGTGAGAAGCTTGTTCCTCAAAACTATGGTTTTCTTTGTAAACTAACCGAGCAATTTGAAAAGGAACCAGAGGGAGGGTATCACGTATCACGTAACTACGGATTATGACGTCACGTACTCCAATACGTTTGGATAGATATGTATGATTCGACAGCGACGTGGCAGATGAGAAGGCATGCATGAGGCCACGTGTAAGTACCACCCTCGTAACCAAAGAAAGGAAGCGGGTAGAGCAGAGTTTAAACAATCCCAATCCGCAATCCTGACATAGTTTGTTCTGTTTCCAGAACCAGCAAAAGCATTATCAGGAGTAGGAGAGTTAAATATTTGAGTTGTATCAATGGCCGGTGTTGTTGCAGATATGAATCCTCACTTTGCCTACACAGTGGTGTACGTGAAGGACGTGGGGAAATCTGTTGAATTCTATTCCAAGGCATTTGGCTTCAATGTTCACCGTCTGGATCATAGCCGCAGGTATGAAAAAATGTTACTGTATGTCATTGTGAATGAATGAATCAAGTGAATTTGGATTATAATGGCGGCGGTGCAGATGGGGGGATCTGGAAAGCGGATCGACGATGATTGCGTTAACGCCTGTGGAGCATCACGAGACGGAAATAACTGGCGGAGTGCAGATCGCTGAAAAGGACGAGCCCAGGCATAACGTTGAGCTCTGCTTCACTTATCGCGATGTGGATGCGGTTTTAAGGTCAGTAACAATTATTAAAATTCTAACACGCACCTGTATCCATATAATATTATACCTGTTACATTGCTCTGCAATGGATTGACTACATTTATCTCCTTCTTTCCTCCCGTGGGTAATGATGATAATGGCTTATTTGATTTGTTCTGCATATGAAATACATATTACAGCATGCGGTGAAGGCGGGAGCGACGACTGAATGATATGTACCAGAAGGTGAGCGGTCTCTTGCTTTATGGAAACCTGAAACTTCCTTCCATGTGACCGTGTAGTTTTGGTGGCCTTGCCATTGAATGCAGCTCCTTGTTGAATTAAGCAGAGTTTATGCATCAATAGAGTAATCTGCTCATCGAATCTTCCACATTTTTGCCACACAAACGTAGGAAAGAAAATGTTAGAGGAGCAAAGTATATGATGTATAGTGCTTCTGAATTCAGGATTTGTTCAACTTTATTACCTTAAAGAGATCAATGAGCACATTATCAAGAGGCTCCTGTGCTTGCTTGGAGCAAAGGTGTCTAAAGGACTTGATGGCCTCGATGGCTTCTAATGGCCGGTTCTGCTGGTTCATCACGACAGCCATATCCAGGATGAAAGACCCTTCCAGTTCCATGGAAAGCTCCACTGGCTTTGGTCGAGGCATTAGCAGCAAAATTCAAATGGGCGCGGAGAAATAGCAAATTGAAACAGCCCACTGCAGATTTTAAATTTTGAAATTTTGAGTGGTAAACTGCAGGTTGAAATTTTTTAAATTTACCGCTTACAGGTGCATTGGTTGAGGGCCAGTCCCGGTTGGTAAAGCTCATTAAGACCATAAACCGGAGGCGGGCAGGAACACCGGCCGGAGGCGGGCAGGAACACATCGTCGGATTACGGTCGCGGTGAGGTCAAGCTCGGGCAGGAAGGCATCGCCGGAGCCGGGTGATGATGCATGAGATGCATGAACATGGTATGTCAAAGGGTGATGATGCATGAGATGCATGAACATGGTATGTCAAATTCCTGTGAGGGGTGTAAGGACTATAGCATTAATTATCCTATAGTCGCACAAATAGGACTCGCCCATAATCACTCCTGTGAATCTCTCACAATGATGTCTTTCTTTAAAGTCATTCTTTATACCTTTTATCTCAAATACCTAACTCCAACTTCTCTAACTACCTTTTCAATGCATTACATTAGATCTATGGATAACATTTAATCTCACATTAAATATATTTTATTTAATTTTCTTTTTAAATGCACTTTTAAGTCATTAGTTACAAAAGTCACTTTTTTATAATATAAAGTACAAAAACTCACTTTTACAATATAAAATAATTTTATATTATAAAATTAACTTTCTAGAGAGACAAATTTAATGTCCCTCACTCCATGATAAACATAAAAACATGGAAGAAGACCTCCTCAGCGACAATTTCTCAACATTGCTGTTATGGTGTGGAGTGGTGCAACTACCACTGAAAATAAAACTATGAATTTTCTCAAGTATTGTGTTACCCCAACAAGACTATTGACTTCATATAAATTTGTAGGAACCAACCACTTCATGATGGTCTCCATCTTTGTAGGATCTATCTTGAGTTCCCTTCCACCGATAACATAGCCTATATACACCAAATATTGTTGTGGAAACTCACATTTCTTGAGATTTTCCACTAGCTAGTGCTTCTTCAAAGTCTTTGGCACATGCATTGAGTACGAGTTATGCTCCTCCTAGGTAGCACTATAAACCAATATATCATCCAAATAAACAATAAAAAATGAATCTATATAAGGGTCCAATATATCATTTATTAGTCTCATGAACACCATTGGTGCATTGCATAAACCAAATGGCATGACTAACCACTTGTACAAACCTTGCCTGGTTTTGAAGGTGGTTTTCTAGGTGTCTTCTTCCTTGTACAAAACTTGGTGATACCTTGATTTTAGGTCTATCTTTGTGAAGTATTTTTCTTGTTGCAATTGATCTAAGAGATCATCCATTATGGGTAGGGGGTACATTAGAGGAAATTTCAGCCTAAAAGTGGCCTCCTAAGGAAAAATAATAAAATAATAGGAAGACAATAATATAAGAGATGAATTTTGGAGGGAAAAGAGAAAAACTACTTTTTTTTACTGTATTTTTGGCTTATCTCGTTATAGTTGTTGGATAAAGTTGCCATTGATGTCAAATATATGATGGCAAATTGGGTGCATTTGTGAAGGTGCCAAAACCCTAGCCCTAGTTGAAGCATGCCTCGGATAACCCTAATCCTAGAATGATGAGTTGGCAAGCTAAAATCATAATTGAACATAATAAAATACTAAATGATAGCAATCCTAACTTGTTGAAAGAAGCCTTTTTTCTAATATGATGGAACACTACCTTGCTAAGCCTAATCCTATGCCCTAACCATATGTACCCTACTCCTAATGCACATAAGATATTTAGTTGGTGCTTAAAATCCTTGCTACAATATGTCCTAAGAACACCCTAAGAATCCCTAACAAGACCTTGAATAACATTTATTGAAATCCTAACTTCATGCATTAAAAACCCTAATTTAATTAATGCCCTTATTCCTTGAAATAAATTCCTTAATAGGGTTGTTATGAAAACAATGCATATGATGAAGAAATAATTAAATTGGCACCATTAGAGGTCATATCTTGAAGGGAAGACTACATCAATTTATAGAGGATATTGTAGAGTTCCAATGAGTATCTACTTACCCCCAAACTCCCTACCGTTGAAGATAAATTAATTTTTAAAGTTGAAGAAATTGTCAAAATTAAAATATGGCAAGCCTATGTGAGTAGGATCACATGTAGGATCATGTTTCCCTTCAAAAGATGTGTCTCCTCATTATAAAGGAAAACATGTATAAATAAAAGGTCAAGCTCTTCATTCCCTTCATCCAATTTTGGTCAAGCAGAAGAAGAAGGATTCATGTCTGAAATTGAAAAAGGAAAGAAGTACAAGGCTTAAAGAAGGACAAATTATTGGGGCTATTTTATTAGGTGATTTGTCTCTCCATTACAAGTGTGAACTGTTGTAGAAGGAGGATCCATGAAATAAGGAAGTTCTAGGACTAATTTATTGATATTCCTTGTGTGGGAAGGCTATATTGAGGCAGCTGTAGGTGTTCGTCTTAGTGAAGGAGGTTGAAATGCCTGTTGAGGGTTGTTTTTGACTACTGTAAGAGTGCCACAAACCTAAACAAAGATTGGGAGGAGACCTAGGCATATTAGAGAAGGTTGGAAGACAAGAGAAGAAATAAAGTGGTAAACCGCAACTAGAGAGAGGCCTATGTGGCAGTGAAAAAAGGGTTGACATGGAGTTATTGTGTGCCCTAACTGGGTTGAAGACAACAACAAAAATAAGTAGTCCCTTTTGCATGCTTTGGAGCAGAATTTGGAATTGATTTCTGAGTTAAGTTTGAAGAAGTTTTAAGTTGCTTCTAAAACCAACTTCTGATTTGAGTTGAATACCTCTTGAAGGTCCTTCTAAGACCAATCTTGAAGCCTTCTTTGAAGCAGAGTTAGCGATATTTTTCTTGAGTAGACTTTGGAGTCCTTGGAGTTGAGCTTGATAACCTTATTGAAGCAATTTTGGTGTCGAAATTAGAGCAGACTTGGAGAAAACCTTTGAAGAAGACTTTAGACCAGCTTGTTGGAGTAATCCTGTAGCAGAATTTGAAGCAACCCTCTTGTGCATTCTTGAAGACTTTTGAATAAGCTTTTGGAACATTATTGAAGCCTTGTTTGGAGTTGGTGTAGACAAGCTTTGGATACCCATGATATCGTTTGTTGATTTGTTGTCTACTCTTTCCACCCTTGAAAATATCTTTGAAGACTATTAAAGAATCTTGGAAAACATATTTGTCCAAGTTGTTAGGTAGCATTGAAAAACTATTGAAGAAACTTGTAGAACCAGATCTTGAAGCATTGGTAAAACATATTGAAGACCTTTAGAGCAGCTAATCTTGGAGGAATTCTTGGAGATTTTGGTACATGATTGAAACCCTGATGATGCGACCTTGAAGAATTTTGTTTGGGCAACATGAAGATTTGTGGATACACCTTCTGAGAATCATAAATTTGTCATTGATTTGAAGGCTAATTTGAATATATTGTCAAGGCTTATTGCATAAGTTTTTGGGAAGCCTTGAAGAACCATTCAACCTACATTGAAGAGCTGAAGCAAATTGATAGGGTTGGTTTCCTAGAGGATAAGTATCCTCAATAAGATCAGGTTGGAGCTTGTTCTAGTGGAGAGGTTTGGATGCCTAGAGGTTGGATCCTCATAAAGACAAGGTTGGATCCTTGTGGAAGATAGGGTTGAATCCCTAGAGGTTGGAGCCTCATAAAGACCAAGTTGGAGCTTGGAACCATACAGGTCAGATCTTGGTTGACTGAAGTTTGGTGTCTTCATCTAGGGTTGGAGATCTAAAAATTATTGTAATTGATTTATTGTAAAGAAGAGGATTGGTGTCCTCATTATTTCTATTTAATAAAAATATTTATTCTATATTGTTAATTTTGTGTTCTATTTATAAGTGTTCTAAAACTGGTGAAGTAACAATTTTAAAAGAAATACTGATTCACCCCCCTCTCAGTATTTTCAACAATTGGTATCAGAGCTAGCCAATACCTCCAGTCTCATCCTAACAGCTGGAAGGTAGATCCTTAGAAAACAAATGGAAATTTCAAGGAAGAAAGGCTCCAAACTGTATAAAGATGTCTCTTCCTTAGAGTAAAGAATTAAGATGATAATAAACTTAACAAAGCCCCTATGTTGAATGGAACAATTTTTGAAGTATGGAAGGGTAGAATGAAATTCTTTTTGATGGCTAAAGGTTTTGAAGTTTGGGAATCAGTGATTACTAGAAGTACAATAATAGATGATTCAAGGAATTTAATGCAAGAGAAATTAAGGCAATCTTGAGTGGCCTTCCAGATCCTATAAAGTCCAAAATAGAGAAATGTTCATGAGAAAAAGAGCTTTGGGAAAATATTCAAGATTGTCATTCAAAAGGACTATTGCTCATAACCTAAAATGATGAAATCCAAGAGCACACAGATGATACAGAACTAGAAAATATAGATGAACAAATATTTGAAGGCACCAAGATGAAGGAAGGCCTAGAAGATGATGAAAATGAAGAAAACATCAAAGAAGATCGCAAGGTAAAGCTTGTAGGATGTAGCTGCCATAGAAGAGATGAGCAATTTGAAAAAGGAAAATGAGGAGCTCAAGAAGCAAGCACAAGATGTTGACAGTGACCTTGAAAAGACAAGGAAGGAAGTTGACCTTTTCAAGCTTCAAGTAGAAGAAAGAGGTAAGGAGCTCACCAATATTATGGAGGAATTGCATCAAAACAAGAAAAAACGTCATGAAGAAGTCATATGCATGAAAAATCAGCTGGATAAAGCAAATAAAAGGGAAGACATTTTGTCAAGTCATCTTAAAAAAAGACATGGGGAATTTAACAAACTTGAAACAAAAGTTGGTCAATACAAGGAAGAGGCCTCCTCCCGTAAATATCAGATGGAAGAAGAAAAGAAAGAAGCACAAGGAGCTGAAAATTCGATGGAAGTTTTGGCCCTCTTGGAAGGACAAGTAGGTGAAGAAGAAAGGGAAAAAAATTCCATGGAATACTAACTTGAAGAAAAAAATGAAGAAATCTTCAAATTAAAATCAGATGTCACCTCTCTCAAGGCCCAAACATGTGAAGCAACAAGGATGAATGAAGCAATGGATAACCGTCTAGCAAAGAAGGATGAAGAATGCAAGAAGATGAAAGAATAAATTGATATCCTAAGGAAAGAAGTTGATCAACTAAACAAGAGCTTAAAGAGCTCTCAAAACCTACATGACATCTTAAGTCATCAAAGATGCCCCCTTAATAAATTAGGTCTTGGTTATGTAGGTGAACCCTCAAACAAAAATGATGCAATCCCTAATGAATCAAACAACAAGGATGTGGAGAAGCTTGGAAGAAATTTTGATTCCCCTAGTTCCAACAAAATCAAGGAGATTAATCAAGATAACCTTAAAAAAAACCTACTCCAAGAAGGTGTGAAAAAGGTGTCAAGAATGGAAGAGGCGATGGATATCATCAAAGGACCTCAAGGTTGAAAGAATTTAGAAGTTCATCAAGGCAAGCTCCATCCTCTAGGTACCAAAGTATATTTTTTGTCTATTGTTACTCTTGTACAAATTTTGGACACATGGAAAATGATTTTATGGCTTACAACAAGAACAAAAATAATGGTCCTCATCAACCTCCTAAAAGAAATTTTGCAAAAATAAGTTATGCTTCCTCATTAATGAACAAGATGGAATGCTTCAAATTTAATCATATTGGTCATATGGCTCATGATTGTAACTTGATTTGGGTTCCTAAACAAGATAAAACCATGACAACCAAGCATGAAAGGAGAGTTACACAATTTTGGAGAAGGAAGAAAACTAAATCACAAGGAGATCATGTGGGAAGTGTCTTGGACACTCAAGGCATCAACTCATGTTGTTGATATGATGAATGCATCATTGACATATATGATATTCCAAGTTATGATGATAAGATTCTACCAATGCATACTATCAAGGGGAGCTTGTGACTAACCATTCTTGCAAGATGCATCCTTGATGAGGCCTGAAAAACACTTGATGATTCACACATCGACAATCATGAGACAAATAGATATATCTCTCAATGAATAACCTCTCATAAATTTTGCAGAAAATATAGTTTGACAAGTGGTCTCTCCTGCAAAAAGACATCATCTATTTCATTCCTTTTCATATGGCTTGCAAAGCTTAGGGTAAGAAAGTCCATTGAATAACATGATCCTTTGTCCCCACTGCATATCTGATGGACCATCATTGAAGGTGCCTTCCACTTCATCACAAAGCTATACTCATTATTGGGTTCCATAAGAAAAATGGATAGCAAGAGGAGTTTATGTAGGCAGGGGGAGCTGGTTGATCACATGAATAAATGAAAAGTAAGACATCTCTCTTGTACCACATTGACAGAAGAAGGAAAGCATGATGATAGGGGAAGTAGCATGACAAGAATAAGCATGATACGGGGAGCACTTGATGGAAAAAGGTGTTGTCAAGACACACCATTTTCCATCGATGTCAAAGGGGGAGAGAATATTGAAAGGGCGTGAATATTTCCATCAACGAAAAAGAGTGATATTGTTGGATAAAGTTCTCATTGATGTCAATATGATGTCAACTTGGGTGCGTTATTGAAGGTGACAAAACCCTAGCCCTAGTTGAAGCATGCCTTGGATAACCCTAACCCTAGAAATGATGAGTTGGCAATCCCAAACCATAATTGAACGTAGTGAAACCCTAAATGATGGCAACCCTAACTTGTGTAAATAAGCCCTTGTCCTAATATGACGAAACCCTACCTTGCTAAGCCTAACCTTATGCCCTAATAATCTATACCCTACTCCTAATGCACATAAGAGATTTAGTTGGTTCTTAAATTCATTGCTACAAGATGTCCTAAGAACACCCTAAGAAACCTTATAAAGACCTTGAAGAACATCTATTGAAATCCTAAATCCATGCCTGAAAAAACCCTAATTCAATTAATGCCCTTATTCCTTAAAAGAATTTCCTTATTAGGATTATTATGAAAAAAGTGCATATGATGAAGAAATAATTAAATTGGCACCATTAGAGGTTATATATTGAAGGGATGACTACATCATTTTATAGAGGATATTTTTATATTTCCAATGAGTATCTACTTGCCCCCAAACACCCTATTTTTGAAGAGAAATTAATTTTTAAAGTTGAAGAAATTGTTAAAATTAAAATCCAGCAAGCCTACATGAGTAGGCTCACAGGTAGGCTCATGCGTCCCTTCAAAAGAAGTGTCTCCTCATTATAAAGGAAAACATTTATAAATAAAATGTCACACTCTTCATTTCATTCATCCAATTTTGGTCAAGCAGAAGAAGAAGGATTCATGTCTGAAATTGAAAAGGAAAAAAGGAAAAGGCTTAAAGAAGGATGAATTATTGGGTCTATTTTATTAGGTGATTTGTCTCTCCATTATAGGTCTGAAATTTAGTAGAAGGAGGCCGCATGACATGAGGAAGTTTTGGGTCTAATTTATTGATATTTCTTATGCGGGAAGCCAATATTTAGGTAGCCGCAGGGGTCTGTGTTATTGCAGGAGACCGAAAGGACTAATGAGGGTTGTTTGTGACTACTGTAAGAATGCCACAGGCCTAAAAAAGATTGGGAGGAGATCTGGGTAGATTAGAGAAGGTTGGAAGACAACAGAAGCAAGAAAGTGTTAAAACACAACTAGATAGAGGCCTATGTGACAATGAAAAAAGGGCTGACATGGATTTAAAGTGTGCCCTAACTAGGTCGAGGACCACAACAAAAAGAAGTAGTCCCTTTTGCATGCTTTGGAGCAGAATTTGGAATTGATTTTCGAGCTAAGTTTGAATAAGGTTTAAGTTGCTTCTAAAACCAAATTCTGTGTTGATTTGAATACCTCTTGAAGGTTCTTCTAAGACCAATCTTGAAGCCTTCTTTGAAGCATAGTTAGATATGTTTTTTTTAGCAGACTGTTGAGACCTTGGAGTTGATCTTGTTAACTTTATTGAAGCAAATTTTGTGTAGAACTTAGAGCAAACCTTTGAAGAAGACTTTAGACCAGCTTGTTGGAGTACTCCTATAACAGAATTTGAAACAACCCTCTTGTGAATTCTTGAGGACTTTTGAATCAACTTTTGGAACATTACTGAAGCCTTGTTTGGAGTTGGTGTATATAAGATTTGGATACCCATGATATCATTTGGTGATTTGTTGTCTAATATTTTCACCATTGAAAATATCTTTGAAGACTATTAAAGACTCTTGGAAAATAGATTTGTGCAAGTTGTTGGGTAGCATTGAAAAACTGTTGAAGAAACTTGTAGAACTAGATATTGAAGCATTGGTAAAACATATTGAAGAACTCTAGAGCAACTGATCTTGGAGGCATTCTTGGAAAATTTGATACATGATTGAAGCCCTCATGATGTGACCTTGAAGAATTTTGTTGGGTAACATGAAGAGTTGTGGAGACACATTCTAAAAATCATAAAGTTGTCATTGATGTGAAGGCTAATTTTAATATATTGTCAAGGTTTATTGTAGAAGTTTTTGGGAATCATTGAAGAACCATTCAACCTACATTGAAGAGATGAAGCAGATTGATAGGGGTGGTGGCCTAGAGGATAGGTTTCCTCAAGAAGATCAGGTTAGTGCCTATGCTAGTGGAGAGATTTAGAGCCCTAGAGGTTGGAGCCTCATAAAGACAAGGTTGAAGCCTTTTGGAAGATAGGGTTGGAGCCTTAGAGATTGGAGCATCATAAAGACCAAGTTGGAGCTTGGCACCATACATGTCGGAGCCTGGTTGACTGAAGATTGGTGTCTTCATATAGGATTGGAGCTCTAAACATTATTGTACTTGATTTATTGTAAATAAGAGGATTGGTGTTCTCTTTATTTCTAATTAATAAAATTATTTTTTCTATATTGTTCATTTTATGTTCTATTTAAAAGTGATCTAAAAGTGGTAAAATAACAATTGTAAAAGAAACAATGATTCACTCCCCCTCTCGGTATTTTCAACAATAGGTTTACTCAAATTTCAAGTGTAGACACTCATTAGATGTAGAATTAAATTTTGCATCCAACGAATACCCATTATGCATAATTTTGAGAAGACCGTCATTGCTAAAAAATGAAGATACATTTAAAAAACATGTTTCAACACACTTTTTAAATGTATATTCAATTTTTATCAATGTCGGTCTTCTCAAAAGTATGCATAATGGGTACTTGTTGGATGCATAATTTATTTTTTCATCCAATGAGTGTCTAAATTTGAAATTTGAGCAAATCCATAAGGGGATAAGCCAAAAATACAATTAAAAAAAGTAGTTTTTTTTTTTAATTTTTATTTTCCCTCCAAAATATTTACATGTCCCTCTTTTTAAATTTAAAGTATTTTGACTCGTTTACATATTATGTACATGAAAAGTTCATGGGAAATTTTGGGTTAAAATTTCCTCTAATGCTTATTCTTGAGTGTAATCTTATTTATTGCTTTAAAATCGATGCACATTCACCAAAACCCATCCTTCTTTGGGACAATTATGATGGGTGACCCATAAGGTGAGGTACTTGGTCAATCACACCAGCACTAAGAACAAATACAATTGCTTTGTCACCTTGTTTCTTCCAAAAAGGTCTGTTTAAATTCCCGTGTTTGAAAATCGAGAGTTTGACAATATTTGGATTTAATGCTCCACTTCTCTCTTGGGTGGTAGCTGTTTAGGCTCTAAAAGACTCCCCTATATGCCTATAGCAAAACTTCTAATTATTGTCTCTCTTCTTTAGTACACCACTTTAGGGATGCCTTTGTTCTTATTGACTCCTAATTAGATTTATTTTCGAATTTAAGCTTTTGTGATCCATAATTTGTTTGATAGAAATGTTTTCGGAAAAAATCACATCAGAAGAATTTCGTCGACGCGTTTCAAACCAACTACTGTGGTTCATCGTCAGGACAAGTTGAATAATCAGATCATGGCTTCATGTTAAAAAGGGATAGCAGAACTTCATATGGCTAGGTTTGACCGAAAAAAGGCTATATTAGACCATGCTAGACAAACGACTATAATCTACCAAGAAACGACTAGATTTGACTAGACAAATTATTTAGTTAAAATAATATTATTAGAATAGTCAATATATGTATTTTAATATTAATATATTTTTAAAACGTTAATTTATTAAAATTAATTATGAATATTTTTGGTTGGTTAAGTAAAATGTTAACCAAATTTGTTTTCAAAATAATCAAAATGGGGACTATAGTAACCTATATTAAAAGATATAGGGATAATAACAATTAGTAAATTTAAGTAATTTAATAATATTAAATAGTAATCAAAGTTTAGGTAATATAATTTGTATTAGTTAAGCTATCTAAAGGGAACTTAAACTTATTATTAAATTAAAATCATTATCTTATCAAAGCTAACATTAACCCATTTAGTTAGTCATAATAAGGACAATCTCCTAAAAATGAACAGGAGGAGGATCTCCAGAGAGGACCGTACAACCTCAAATATGAATTAAAGAGAAAGAAAGAAAAGGGGTTACTAAAAAAAAAAATAAAAAAAAAAAAAATAAATAAATATGTGAATTAGAACAAGTTAATAATAGAGGGGGGTGGGAGTGGGGGGGGCCGAGAAGGAATGGGAAGAAAAGACTAGGAAGAGAAGGCAGGGACCCAACAACTACTGATTTTCCAGCCATCATCTATATTGAGATTTCTTGGCCTTTTTTCAATCTCAATGGCTTCCCTAAATTTTCGGTGATGAAACTGTGCAACCTTAGGAATGACCCGGGCTTCTTCAATACAAACATGATGTTTAGTCTTCTCAGCATGCTCCGCTAGTGCATAAGACTTGGTTCTCCCATGTTTTAGGTCTACTGCGTGCTCATTAATCCTTTGATTAATAGAGCATCCAGTCTCACCAATGTAGGGGGTACCACAAGAACAAGGAATAATATAGACACCCTTCATGTCCTTAGGGTTGATAGGATCCTTCACAGAACGGAGGGAATTATAGATGGTGTTAAGGGGTCTAAAGGTCAAGGGAACACTATGCTTTCTAAGAATCCTAGCAATCTTATCAGTGGTCCCCTGGATATAAGGAAGATGGACACCTGTGACTCGATCTTTAGGTTCTTTTTTAACCATCAAATTCTTGTAGGCTTTATGGAAAGCCTTCAGACCAAGGTGTCTATCATAACCATTCTCTACAAAGACATTAAGCAGATGGGATTTCTCTTTATCAAATCTCTTTTCATCAAAGATTCTCAGGGCACAAGTAGCGAGGGTGTTGAGAACACCCATCTTTTGAGTAGGGAAAATTGGAAATGATGGGAACTGGCATGAAGATACTACTCAGCATGTGTTTTCTTCCAAAACACCTGGAGGGAGAGGGAGCCATCCAGATTCTTTGAAATAAGAATATCAAGGAAAGGGAGGCAACCATCGACTTCTTATTCCATGGTGAACTTAATGGCAGAGGATTGACAGTTGAGATGCTTGATGAAGAGATCCAACTCCTCCTGGCCATGAGACTAGATGACATTAGTGTCATCTACAAATCTTTTCCAGAGCTTGGGTAGGAGATGGGATGAGACCAAAGCCCTAGATTCAAAATATTCCATAAAAATATTAGCAACAACAGGGGATAGGGGGAACCCATGGCAACACCACAGGTCTGCTAAAAAAACTTGCCCCCAAAACTGAAAAAAGTGGAGGTGAGACAGATCTCAACTAACCTAGCGGTATCAGGATCTGTGAGACGGTTGATAACCTCCATGGCTTCATTTATAGGGATGCAAGTGTAAAGGGAGACTACATCGAAACTCACAAGGATGTCCCCATGGTCAAGCTTTATGCCCCTCAGTTCCTTAACAAAGGATGCAAAGTCTTTGACGAAGGACTCCGTACGACCAACTAAGGGTTTGAGCTTCAAGGCAAGGAATTTAGCCAGAAGGTAGGTAGGACCACCAATGGTGTTGACAATGGGCCTTAAGGGAGCTCCCTCTTTATGAAATATCAATAGAGATGACAGTTGGAAATAAGTAGTTGTTGGGTCCCTACCCTCTCTTCCTAGTCGTTTCTTCCCATTCCTCTCCCCCACACGCCCCCAACCCCCACCACCCCCCCATTATTGACTTGTTCTAATTCAATCAAATTTTTATTTTATTTTTTTTAGTAAAACATTTCTTTCTTCTCTTTAATTCATATTTGAGGTTGTACGGTCCTCTCTAGAGATCCTCCTCTTGTTCTTTTCTAGGAGATTGTCCTTGTTATGACTAACTAAATGGGTTAATGTTAGCTTTGATAAGATAATGATTTTAATTTAATAATAAGTTTAAGTTCCCTTTAGATAGCTTAACTAATAAAAATTTTATTACCCAAGCTTTGATTACTATTTAATATTATTAAATTACTTAACTTTACTAATTGTTATTATCCCTATATCTTTTAATATATGTTACTATAGTCCCCATTTTGATTATTTTTAAAACAAATTTGGTTAACATTTTACTTAACCAACCAAAAATATTCATAATTAATTGTAATGATTAACGTTTTAAAAATATATAACATTAAAATACATATATTAACTATTCTAATAATATTATTTTAACTAAATAATTTGTCTAGTCAAATCGAGCCGTTTCTTGGTAGATTATATCTGTTTGTCCATTGTGGTCTAATATAGTCATTTTTCCGGTCAAACTTAGAAGTTCTGCTATCCCTTTTTAACATGAAGCCATGATCTGATTATTCAACTTGCCCTGACGATGAACCAAACTAGTTGGTTCGAAACGCGTCGACAAAATTCTTCTGATGTGATTTTTTCTGAAAACATTTCTATTAAATAGATTGATTTTCTCCTAAAAATAGTAAAACATATTTCTTGCTAGAAATGATCAATTTCTTGGGTTGGTTGGCACTTAACATTGAAATATTAGACTTTGCTTTGTGTGCATTGATGATTAATGATTCTCCATCCTTTGTGAGATGATACTAGTTGGCTCTTTGCATGAAGATTACGTCTCACATATACATGTAGGGACTCTCAAAGACAAATTCCACATACATCAAGTGGAACTACATCCAAGTCTACTTCACCAATAAAATCAATATTTGCAACAAATCCTATTCTAAACTATTTTATTACTTTAACTTTTGCATCCTTATTTACCAATCCCAATGGATATAGGCTATGATGATTGCGAACCTCCAATAAATGTTTGTTAACTAGATCTACTACTGTGAGGCACTTTTTACTTTTCTTATTAGTATAACCTTCTCTTATTATTATTGGTGTGTTTTCTCTTACTTCATCAAACAATTACCAAAACAAAAGGAGACAAGGACACAAGATGTTGGCTCTTAGCCATGGCAAAACCTTTCTCTCCTAGAGAGGAAAACCCTTCTGCAAATTTCTCTTATTGAAGCTTCAATTGACAAATTCCAAACCCTAGAACCTTGACTAGTAGATCCTCCAAGCACAAGACACAATCTCTCTTTTGAAAATTCCTTTTTGTCCTTCAATCAATGCCTCCTTCAATATTGCACCTTGACCTCTTCCTTTGAACTTATTCCAACAACTAATGGCACTTTCATTCAATCCTTTTCCGGTAACTGCAAAAACCCTAGGTCTCCTTGGAGACCTCTTCTTTTGTGCCTTCCTTTCCTTCGCTTGGTAATATTCCTTCTCCTTGACACTTGGACTAGATAATGAGCCTCTTCTTCTAGTGTATCTTTGAGTTAGAGGTTGAACCTCTTAACCCTATTGTAAATCTGATTTCTTCACACGTGTGGCTGATCTAGGGCTTGAAATAGACCTTTTTACTTGTCTCTTTACTTTTCTTTAGGTGTGCCATTCTTCGCTTGATGAGGAGACTTGGATTACTGATATCTTCTAGCCCAACCGAGCTTCTTCTTATGACTGCAATTGCAGATATGATATGGTAGAAGAATGAGCCCTTTCTCCTTCACATGCGTGACAGAAAAGAGCCCTAAAACAGTCCCAAAATTTCATATTTCTTTCTTCTCTTCTTCGTTGGCCTAGAAGAAACCCTTTGCTCTTCTTTACACCTCCTTCTTAACCCTGTTCTTCACTGACTTCAGAGATATCTTGATGGTCTATTGGTGAGGCCAAACTTCCATATATATAGGAGTTTGTAACTCCTATTTGGGCCGACCTGAGCTAGTGAGGTCAACATGTTCTTAAGTGCACCACAATTCATTTCCTTGAGCCGACTTGAAGATGAGACTTGTCTTTTCTTTGGAGGATCACCCTAAACATATTTATTTGACTCTAATACATATGTTTACATATTCTAACATGCCCAAATGGGTTTTCAATAATTACATTGAATATTTGACTTCCTAGAAGCACTCAAACATGTGCTTGACTTATGCAATGAGAAAGAAACTCATTTTTACATTTTTCAAAAATAATAATTATTTTATTTTACAAGTACAAATATCAAAATTACATTTATGAATACCAAACCTAGTTACAATTTCTTCAACACTCCCTCTTAACTAGGGAGGTATTCATAAATCACTTTACAAGGTGTTTGGACATTTTCAATATGAAGAATTCACATAAGAGAAATCAGATTGGCAATCCATCTGTTCTGGCATCATAGTAACCAACATTTTTTCCACGGTAAAGCCTTGATTGAAAAATATATCTCTCATTATATCAGAGCACAATGTTGGCGAGACCAATGATTATGGAAACCTTCATCATTGTCTCTCAAGGCACATACCCACCCAGGTGTTCACTGAGTATGACCTTCTAGGACTATTCTTATCTTGGGTTCCCAACTCTCAAAGAATATCGGTCCTCTTGCCTACTCTTATCTTGGATGCCCTACACATCCTCAAAGACCATCAGATGCCAGATGATTACCCAATCCTCCATTATTTATTCCCAAGTGAATATAAGAATGTTGTGTCTATCTCTCCCTCTTAACTAGGGAAGATATTCCCATTCCTATGAAGGAATGTACCCAAGCTCCCTTTGACCAGGAACTTGCCCAATCTCCCTCTTAATTAGGGACTTGTTAGAGCTCCCTCTCAACTAGGGACTCTCCTTATCCATCAACAACTTCTTATTATGGGTACTACAATTTCTTGATCACTTTATTTCCTTGATGTCATGAAATTCAATCGAGCTTCTTATTTGTAGGGAATCAACCATTAATTACATTCCTTCTTAGTTTGTCATGTCATTCCTTTCTCCATGGAAAGTGGCCTTCTTGATACATATCTGGAACCTCCGTCATATGGAAAATTCTTCCTTATCATGTTTCTTTTAGGAATTTCCATCCACCACATGAATGTTGGTTGTACTTTCACTTACAACCATTGTTCTAGTAGTCCTGCATCAACCTATCCAAATATTATTCAAGAAATCAAAGCATAACATTAAACCAAATAATACCTTACGATATGGATTTCCATCATGAAATCTTGTTGGCTTGAATCATCATGATCCTTCATTTTCACATCTCCAAGGCCTTTTCAGGTGTAAACGGTCCTTAGATCTTTTTCTTCTTTTGTCAAAATTATTGTGCCTTCTTCCGGGAGATGCTTTCAACAAACTGTCAAATGTTGATTCCTAGTGTCCATGGTGTCATTTTATCCCCGATCTCTTTATATCATATGCTTATTTATATATTTTCTTTGTCAACCACCTCATACTCCATATGAGGACATTTCTCATGTTGACCTTTATTAGTGAGTGAACCATGCCTTCGTGCATTTTCTTCAATGAAAGAGATC
Organism: Pinus taeda; assembly: GCA_000404065.3. Classification (NCBI taxonomy): domain Eukaryota; kingdom Viridiplantae; phylum Streptophyta; class Pinopsida; order Pinales; family Pinaceae; genus Pinus; species Pinus taeda. The sequence goes on from APFE030295857.1 coordinate 36,746, forward strand.
TACCCTGTCTTTGACCATGCTACCATAGCAATTCCCCATGCTTATTGATACAAACGATGGCATGAATTAGAAAAAATAGATGAATACATAACTCATCTTAGTTTTTTCCCTGATCATCTCAGCTTCATAGATTGAGATTACCTCAATCCCCTTTGCTTTGCCACATCTTTCCTTGCCTACACATCATCCTTTCTTGAATCCCCCATAAGTGGAATTCCTATCAAGACATTTGCTTTTCCTAAAAGTCATGAACCCTCTATTGAAGATTCCATTGGAGGATCCTTATAGTCCTCATTTTGCAAATGCTCCTTCCTGTTGATGATAGTGGATTTCTAAGACGATTATTTCTAGTCATGATCATTCCCTTATGCATTGATGAGGTCATTCAATGGTTACATCCTTCCTATATGAATATATTTATCTGATCTATTTCTACATAATGATCCTATATTCCTGAAGATGTTATTCTCATAAATCACGCATTCTATCCTAGCACTACATGTTCGTATGATACCCTAAACTTTAAAGAAGACTTATGTGAAGAAGTTGATTTTAGTAATAGTAGAGCTCTGGAGGGTCCTCTTTCTTCTGCTTCTTCTCTTCTTCTTTAACTTTTTGGGTAATGTGGGCTTCTTCTCGTTTACTCTTATTGTTTTCCTTCTTGAAATTAGGAAAATCCCTTTTATAGTGTCCATATTATTGGAAGCCAAAGCTTTCGACTTTGGACATATCTCTTTTACCCTTTCTCTGTGGACCAAACTTTCCAAATTTCCTTTTTCTCTTGGCCGTAGCAGCAAATGCCTACTCCTTTGATTCCACATCATCTTTGGCTTTGAGTATATTATCCTCAATTTTGCATAGAGAACAAAGTTCATTCAACGGGGTAGATTCCTTCTTGGAATATATACTTGATGTGAAGTTGCCCCATTCCTTAGGTAATGCATTGAGCACCACAATTGTCATTTCTTTGGTTAACATAACTTCTCCCAGTTCTTGCAGCTAGTCTCTCATCTCAGAGACCTTCATGAAGTAGGGAGATATTCCTTCTTCCTTGGAGATCTTCATTTTATATATTTCATTATGCGACGATATCATTTCTCTAGCTATACCAACTGAAAATAGCTCCATCAGCTTATGATAGATTTCTTTAGATGTTTCAAGTTTGGAAACATAAGGAATGAGAGGGTCCTTGATGGATTCTATCAAAATCATTTGAGCCCTTGTTTAATACTTTTTATACTTTGCTAGGGCTTGAGTTTGTTCCTTAGAAGGAACATTGACACTCCCTTTGATGTAGTCCAAAAGATCATTTTCTTTGAGAAGTAGATCAATACTCTTTTTCCATGCAAGGAAATTAACAGTCCCAACCAATTTTTTGCTTTCCTTGCAAAAATACATTTCGATATTTTTATAAGAGGACATAAAAATACTTACTTGAGATTTTTGGTGATAAAGAGATCTTGCTGCTTCCTTGAAGATTTGATGATTTGACTTCTTGGATCTTGGAGTTCTTCAAGGTTCTTCCTTCAAGGTGCTTTGTGAGAGATACGGCTTGGTGATGAAGACTTCTCAATGTGTAGATCTAGAGATATTCACTGATGTTCCTTGATCTTGAGTGCCTCTCTTTGAAGATGAAGGATCTTTGATGAAGAATATTCTTGGATGTACCTTCTTGTAGATGCCTTTAGATGAAAGGCTTTCTTTTGTTCCTAGAATGATAGTCCCTTTTGATGGATCTAAGAGAGAAGATAATAATCATTCTTGTCTTTGATGGATCTGGACTTCTTGCTTGTAGATCTTGATGCTTAAACCTTTGTGTGGTCTTGATTCTTGATCTTAATGCTTCAATCTTCTATGTTCTCTTGAGATGCCCTTCCTTGATTTGTCACCTTAGCTCTGATACCATGTTGAAGAATCTAGGGCATCTCGGTATAATGAGATTCTTTTGATGATGTTAACTATTTGTGAGGTACTTTTTACTTTTCTTATTAGCAAAATCTTCTCTCATTATTATTAGTGCATGTTCTCTTACTTCGTCAAAAAATTACCAAAACAAAAGGAGACAAGAACACAAGGTTTTAGCTCTAAGCCAGGGAAAAACCTCTCTCTCCTAGAGAGGAAAACCCTTCAAATTTCTCTTATTGAAGCTTCAACTGAAAAATTCCAAACCCTAGACCCTTGATTGATAGATCCTCCAAGCACAAGATAGTCTCTCTTTTGAAACTTCCTTTTTGTCCTTCAATCAATGCCTCCTTTTATAATGCACCTTGATCTCTTTCTTTGCACTTCTTCTGGCAACTGATGGCACTTTCCTCCACTCCTTTTTCGATAACTGTAGAAACCCTAGGTCTCCTTGGAAACCTCTTATTTGGTTCCTTCCTTTCCTTCGCTTGGAAATATTCCTTCTCATTGACATTTGGACTAGATAATGAGCCTCTTCTTCTACTGTATCTTTGAATTATAGGCTGCTCCTCTTAACCCTACTATAGATCTGATTTCTTCGCACGTGAGGCTGATCTAGGGCTTGGAATAGACCTTTTTACTTGCCTCTTTACTTCACTTTAGGTGTCCCCTTCTTCGCTTGATGAGGAGACTTAGATTGCTGGTCTCTTCTAGCCCAACTAAGCTACTTCTTATGACTATAATTACAGATTTGATATGGCAGAAAAATGAGCCCTTTCTCCTTGACATGTGTGATAAAAAAATATCCCTAAAACAATCCAAAAAATTCATATTTATTTCTTCTCTTCTTCGCTGGCCTAGAAGCAACACTTTTATCTTCTTCGCACCTCCTTCCTGACCCTCTTCTTTGCTGACTTCAGAGATAGCTTGATGGTTTATTGGTGATATCGAACTTCCCTATATATTGGAATATGTCCCTCATATTTGGGTCGACTTAAGCTAGTGAGGCCGACATATTCTTAAGTGCACCACAATTCATTTCCTTGAGCCGACTTGAAGAGGAGAATTGTCTTTGCTTTGGAGGATCACCTTAAACATATTTCTTTGAATCTATTACATATGTTTACATAGTGTAACATGCCCACATGGGTCTTCAATAATTACATGACTCTTTGACTTCCTAGAAGCACTCAAACATGTGCTTGACCTATGCAATGAGCAAGAAACTCATTTTCACATTTTTCAAAAATAATAATTCTTTTCTTTTACAAGTACAAAGATCAAAATTACATTTATGAAGACCGAACCTAGTAACACTTTATTTAGCAATATTGACCTATATGTTAATGTGGAAGAGCTTGGTCATCTCCTTTTCTTCTTGATGAAGAAAGGTACTCATATTTAGCTCATTTTGCATTGAGGTGCAACAATCTTCTTGTCCACATTGGAGCTTCTTTCCCCTTGATTTCTCAATCTTTAGTGAGAAGAATTTTTTTTTTTCTTTGCATCCTTCTTTAAGTTCTTTTTATTGAGCTTTGGATGAAATTTTTAGTTCTTCTCCTCTATGTGAGCATCAATGTTGCAGTGTTTGTAATGATTTCTAGGATCCTTGCACTAATGTGCAATGGCTTTCTTCTCGTTCTTCCCCTTTTCCACTTCTTCCTCCTTTCCTTGGAAGTTTCCAATGTTCTGTATGTTTCAAACCATTTGACTACCTTTCCATTTGGCCTATTCTTTCTAGATACTGTGCCTATATACAATCCTAGTCTAATATGCTTGGTTTTAACAACTTCACATGCTTTCGTAGATGGCTGTGTAGACCCCCCAGATGCTTGAGGAGTAAAACTAGGCTCTTGGGAGAGATAACTAACATGATGGCTGTCTTATTGAATTGAATGGTATACTCCTATACACTATGCTCCTACCTCTTCCCGAGGTAGTTCCATTAGATCAATTGGTCCTCTACATACCTAATAGGGTATAATTTTGGGAATTTATAAGGATTTTAAAGTTTTTCCACTTAATTACTGGGGTATCACCCTCTAGCCTAAGTGTTTTCATATGAATTTTCCACTAGGATAGGACATGGCCCTATAAATTGAACCTAGCAAATGATATTTTCTACTCTGCATCTATGTGGTATATACTAAATTATACCTCTAATTGTTGCAATCAATGATTCAATTTTAAGGCATCGATCTCACCATGATATGACTTTATGTTTCCTTCGCTTCCATATTGAGCAAAGTCTATGAATGTGTAATTGCACTTAGATTCAATGTGAAAATTTGGTTAACCCCGAATCCTATTACAACATATGATGTTAATTCTTATAATTGTTAACTCAATTAAACAATTTAATTGTTGTGTTCTACGATAAATATTGAATTAAATACACTACAACCTTCACAAATAAAATACCGCAGAATAAAAAATGCTAGAAGAAATAGAAGCACACACAAACTACACCGTTATTTTTGGACTAAGTCCCCGGAAAAACCCAACTCGGGAAAAATGGTGCAACAGCTGAGGGTTTTTATTATTATGCAATAGTGAAAATCTGAGTACAAACTATGGATGCTTGAACTAGAAATCCAAACAGATAAATAACTGGCAATAATAACTAGTGATAAATTTCTCACTCTACAAGTGATCCCACACTGACCTTAGCTCGAATTGAGTTGCTCCTTGCTCCCTTCACGCAGTCACCACGTCAGCCTAGGCAGTGACTGCATCCCACAAGCTTAGAACTACATCTCCTCTCACCGTCTCATCAGCTGTTGTCTAGGAAAATGATACTCTTTTCCTTTGGATCCTTTGCCCAACTTCTGGCTCATAATTTCTCCTTCTCCCCAGCGAAAATGAAAATATCCTCTATGGAAATCACTGTCTCTCTACAATATACTCACCAGAGCTGGAAAAGCTTCCTCCAAACTCACTATCTCTTCCCCTCTCTCACTGAATCACCTTTGACAACACGCAAATGCTACTCTGGAAATCAATTTTGCAACAAAATTGAACTTTGCAAGTGTATTCTCCAAGCCCCATCAAGTTTATTCTTATAACCCTTCATTGAGACTTCAACGACCAAGATTAGATCTTAATATATGGACAAGATTAACTAGAAGTCAATCCGTGTGAGTTTCGAGAAGATTCAAACCATAACTTAATTAATTATGATTAATTAGTAGTATTCCCTAAGTTTAGACTTAGGAAATATTTAAAAATGATTAATAATCTAATTAAGTCATCTCTATGTGGAATTTCTAGAAACTATTTCTGGGTTTTGGAGATCTCATGTATTCTAGCCTCTCCATAAAATTTCATGGCTATAAGATATCAGATTCTACAAAAACTAATACTCCCTCTCAGCAAGGAATGTGTTATAGTCATGCTGCCCCCTGTAGCACCACCTTGTATTTGCATCATCTCTTGTCACGTTGCTGATGTCTGGCTGTTGTTTTCCACCAAACATTGTGAAACTCTAATATACGCTGCATCTGTGATGTTGCTGACCCTACTGAACTGCTACCAACATTACATCTGCATTGCAACTCCTCTCCATCTGTTGCTACTACAACTGCAACATCTGCCACTAAAAATCATCCAAAATATTGAATCAACTATGATCCATATGATACTTCTGTCACCTGAGTCTTTGACTGCTGCTAGTTTCTGTAATATCACTGAGGCATCTGCGCTGCTACTGACTTTGTACTGTGCCAACTGCATTACTGCCAACTTTGCACTGTGCTCCCCAACATATGACATGCAACTAGACTCTGCATATGTCACTTTTGCATCTAACTTCATCTACTGCCACTGATCCATCCTGCTACTGAAATATTTTTGGCTCCCGTAGGAAGGTTACGATTCAAGAGGTGGACCTCCTTAAGAATCTTTCCCATCTATAGCACTCTGAGGCTATAGTACCAAGTCACCCCACCTCACTCCTGGAGGTATGGATGTCATCATCACGAAATCTAATCTACTCATAATGATGTTGTTACTGCTCTGTTGATGCTTTTGAAGTGAAGATCCAACTATTGAAATAATGACTTTGATATCCCTTGATCCTGAAGTACTAGCTTCCATAGGGTTGCTCCCTCTGAGACTAGACTCCCTCTGTGTCTCGATATCCCTATGGGAAATCTCTCTTCTCCCACCTAGAAACTCACATTGTCCTCCTACACTGGAAACTGGACTGCATAACTATGCGCTGGGAATCTCCTGGCTGGAACTATGCCTTCATACTGCAACTGGGAAATTCACACTACTTGTGTCACTGCAACTATCTCCCAGGTACTAACTACAACTAACTATGCAATTATCATCAAAATGGCTGTCTGCACCTACTAACACTATGGTCCTCCTATTACGAATTTTGTTGAGCTTCCGTAGCAAGGATATTGATCCATGTGAGAAATGTGTAGAAATTGGATCTAATCTACTGCTCTTCCATGGATCCTGCCCATCTATGGCCATCCCAATGAATGTCGAAAATCTCCTCTTCCCTTCTGCTTAGCTGTTGCTAGGCTATTTGAAATCCCTTCCGAAGTGAGAAAAGTACTCACAACGACTGCTGATCTGCAAGGGAATTCAAACTTATTGAAACTAGAAGTTCCCTGAAGAAATTTTTCCCTCAGTGTGTGCTCTTCTTCCTTCTGATGCTATTTCTGTACTAGCAAACTACTACATCCAACTAGAGATTTACTTCGTGAGAAAATACTGGCTGCTCCCTCTACCTCTGGAAACCCTCAATCTAGAGAGATCAATTTTTTCTGTCCCTCTCCCAAAAAAACTAACTCTCCTCAAGAATTCGACCTCTTGGCTAAGGTGACTGTGCTACCTCTAGGGTTTTAATCTGCTGCCCCTGAATGAGCAGAAAAATCCCCTCTTCCTTTGCTACTGAGCTCTCCAACTAATCATTTGTGCTCTGATGCCATGTGAAAATTCGGCTAACCCCGAATCTTATTGCAACAAATGATGTTAATTCTTATAATTATTAATTTAATTAAACAATTTACTTGTTGTGTGATACGACAAATATCAAATTAAATACACTACAACCTTCACAAATAAAATATTGTGGAATAAAAAACGTTGGAAGAAATAGATGCACACAAAAAATTAACCATTATTTTTTGACTAAGTCCCCAGAAAAACCCACCTCGGGAAAAACAATGTAGTAGATGAGGGTTTTATTATTATGTAGTAGTGAAAATATAAGTACAAACTATGGATGCTTAAACTAGCAATCTAAATAGAGAAATAACTGGCAATAATAACTAGTGAGAAACATTTCTCACTATATAGGTGATCCCACATTGACCTCAGCTAAAATTTAACTACTCCTTGCTCCCTGTGTGCAGTCACTGCATCAGCCTACACAGTTATTGTGTCCCACTGTGCATAGTCACTACGTCAACCTAGTACCTACGTTGTTATTGTGTCTCATTGTGTGCAATCATTATGTCAGCCTATGTAGTTATTGCGTCCCACTATGCATAGTCAATGAGTCAGCCTACAAAATTATTGCGTCCCACAAGCTCGGAACTGCGTCTCCTCTCACTGTCTCATCAGTTGCTGTCTGGGAAACTGATACTCTTTGCCTTCAGACCCTCTACCCAAATTTTAGCTCAGAATTTCTCCTTCTCCCTAGTGAAATGAAAATCTACCCAAGAGGGATCTGCACTGCCTCTCTGCAACATACTCGTCGGAGCTAGAAAATATTCCTCCAGCCTCACTATCTCTGCCCCTCTCTCACTAATTTGATCTCACTAAATCACCTCTAGCAACACATAGCTGCTACTCTGGAAATCGATTTCTCAACAAAATCGAACCCTACAAGTGTATTCTCCAAGCCCCATCGAATTTCTTCTTATAACCCTCTGTTGAGACTTCAGTGGCCAAGATTAGATCTTAATCTATGGCTAGGATTAACTAGAAGTCGAACCATGCGAGTTTCTAGAAGAGTCACACCATAACTTAATTAATTCTGATTAATTAGTCATATTCCCTAAGTTTAGACTTAGGAAATATTTAAAAAGCGACTAATAATCTAATTAAGTCATCTCTAGGTGGAATTTCTAGAAACGATTTCTGGGTTTTGGAGATCTCATGCATTCTAGCCTCTCCCCAAAATTTCGTGGCGAAAACACATCCAATGATACAAAAAATAACACTCAACCTGTCTTTCTTAGGTTCTTTCGTTAACTCCTTTTCTGGGTCTTCATGATCCCTTGATTTCCCCTCTGACCTAACCTTTGAGTTGGAACCTCCATCTTTTCCAATTCTAAACTTGTTTTCTAGAGATAACATAAGGAGGTTCATATTGTGGTTGATATCTGCAACCCAAGCTTCCAACCTCGAGAATCTCTCCTACGTTAAATTAGGGTTGGTATGAACAAACTCATTGGCCATGGTTAGGGTACTTTCCACTTAAACTACTTCTTGGATTCCTTGCAACTTCCCACAAAATTCCCCAAAGAAACCTACTTTGATACCAATATGATTCATAAAATATCATGGATATTCCATTGGACAATTCATCACAACAGATCTGATAAAAATAATCCTAGGGGAAATTTTTTTTCCCATTCTAATTAGCTTGCCAGCCAATAACTCTGTGTGATCTAAAAATAGCTAGCCTCAAGGGCCTACCCTCCATTTATGATTTTATTAGTGCTTTGTGACATATATCTGGGTTATTAAATGAAGGTGGGTCATACATTAACCATTTTTGTAATCAAGTGCTTTCATTTAATGCTTAAGGAAATTATAATATATATCATAGGTTGAATTGAATGATTGAATGCTTTTAAGTGTATTCTTGTTTCAATGCTTAACTGTGGTAGTTATCCTCAAACCCTAGTCCAGTGTGACCTTCTTTAAGGCCCTCCTTTCCATATTTTAGGAGTGGAATTAATAGGAGGCACTAAGTGGTGTTGCATGCCCATGATAATCCATGCTTATCACTTTCCATCTATCTCTTGTTTCACATCTTCTCTTCATGTTGATTTTTATATATAGTTGGTATTGGTTACCTATTTTCCTCATTCTTGAGTAAGGGATTGGAAATTTTTTGATAAGAGGTTGATGCAATAGAAATAAAGGAAAGAGTGTGAGACATTATGATAAAATGTGAAAAATTGGCTAGGATTTAATAAAGTGTCTGGTCAAAGGCCTAGCCTGAGCTCTACCCCCTCATTACTCCTCACCCAATTCCTAGCTAACGCATGAAAAATAAAAATGAATGGAACTTTGTTATCCCCACCTCAATGAAAAATAACTTGATTCATATTTAAAGGGTAAATAAAACTTGTGGCCCAAGTTATGCAAGAATTCCTTTTTATTAAATAAAAACATGCACAAGAGGGGTGGAAAAAGTAGCTCGAGGAAAGGGGTAGCTTAGATCTCATGATTGCCCCCTCTTGACATTATAACACTCATAAATGATGGTCTTTTAAATCTAGTACACAGATGGTAGCATCTTCCATGAAGTAAAACCCCCACAATATCACCATCCAATTACACCCATTGATCGATGAGTTGACCTAGGAATTGTTCCTCCCCTTAAGGTTGAAAGTAGCTAATAGGGCCTCTGAATATCCTTCCCATATCTATTCATGGTGACTTTTTTACACACCATAAACTAGAAAGACATTTGAAGGTAATTCTTTTGTGAAGCACTCTTGTATTTTGCATTATATATGGTCCACTTTGATACTCTTATGGTTACTTTACCTATGATGATGATCTCACTTGATTTTGAGGGTATGTTTCAGATGTTATGTCCCAAGTATGAATAACCATTTAGGGATTGGTTGAGACTTCTCCAACACTTTAGAGAGGACTTCTGGCCTCAATTACTACCCCTTCAAGGAACCATAGCTAGGAAATTGACCACTTAGAGAGGAACGTTGAACTTGGGATGGATCCAACATTTATGCTAACCTTCTTCTCTCCCTGCAAAGCTTGAAATTATTCTCACTGAAGCAAGGACATTTAGTGGAGAAAAGAAGTACCCCAAAGACCATAGGATGCCCCCAAGTTGACATTTCACATTCTTGATGAATGTTGCCATGTTATTGGACGAACTTGATGATAATGGTGATGATGACATGAGTTTCCTATGGAAAATATGGTACACCTTTCTGGATCATGACATTGTGCGCTAACCTTAAATGTCACAATTGTGAGGCCTAAAGTGATGATGTGGGCTTGGTTGATGGTGATATATTGATGATGAGGGTTTTTCTTAATGATGTACACTTATTGATGAGGAGATAGTTTTGAGTGAGAAGCAAACATGTGACCCATATTTAGCATGACTTTGATGGAGATTTTCACAATTGGAGGATGATGATGCCTTTGGAGGACTTTATGTTCTCATATGTGGGATAAGAGGAGGATTTTTGTATTGAGATAAATTTATTTTAGGTTGGCTTGTGACCTACTTAAATTGTAAACAATTGGGATATTATTTTTAGGGATTTTAGTCTATTTTATCCCAATTCAACTTGGTTTCCCTCATATAATAGAGGGAAGTTGATTTAGGAGGATCATCATCACACCCATTCATTAGTTCTCTTGTGAAAGAGTGTACAATAGTTATTCTTGTTTATTCGACACAATGGGTCACTAAAAACAATGTATTGTCTTGGGGAGGATAAAAATGATTGGAGGATTTTCTCTTGGATTGATGACGTGATGCTATGGTTAATTGTGCTATTTCATTGTGAGTAATCTTCTTCCATTTTGTAAATGTTGTAGAATTAGGGTCTCTATGAAGTTTTTTGAAATGATGGATATTTTATGGCTTTAAAATATACTTGTAAGATATGTCATCTAGTATTCATATTGAAACTTAAATAACATTTCTTGACTTGAAATCTTCAATTGATTGAAAGTTGTTAGGGTTTGATTGAGAGGGTTTAATTGTGCATTGTTTTTTCTATTTTTGTCATAAATTCAACATGAAATAATTTTTTTTACTTTATTTTATTACAAAAATCATTAGATTTAAGATAACATATGTTGGAATCTATTTGAGCATTTATAGGACTTATATCATCCCTTTAGACATAGCCATAGGTTCTTTGAACTTTCTACCTCTTTTCACCCTGAGCCCTACCTTATTGAATATTATTCCAGGGTGTCTAATTAATAGAGTACTTAGAGGGTATTTCACATGGGAAACCTTGGGTTAATATCCAAGACATGTTTGTGAATCTGGTAACATCAATCCATAGAACAATAGGGGACAAACCACTAAGGTGATGGTGGTAACTGATCTCATTGTTGCTCTTAAATTAGAGTTCCTAGGAAGGCTTTGTATTAGGATGTTATATTTTGCAATAACATGTAATTCCAATCACACTCAACTGCTATTTGTTTGGTTCTTTCCTTGATCCCTTTCTGGGTCTTCATGATGTTGAATTTTGTAGCTAAGTTTGGTCTTCATAATTAATATTGTAGCCCTTGAAATATATATAATGAAAAATATAAGACATGTTCTTCATGTAATTTTTATTTAGCCTCCTGAATGATTAATATAATACATATTCTTGATTTTGGTTTTAAAAGAGACAAGTTTTAATTTTTGGTTCCAAAATTTTCAAGTTGGCCCTCCTTCAAGTCAAGTCGGCCCTAGGCAGAGAGACTCATTCAGCTACGAAGAACACTATATATATGGCAATTGATGTCCTCCACATGGTATCATTAGATCTGGCACACAAGAAGATATATTCTGGGCATCCAAGTGAAGAAAGAAGAAATAAAATAAGGATGAAGAAGGTTAAATTCATCTCAAGCATATCTCTCTCTCTCTTTGAATTGATACGTGTGACTTTTTGGGCATATTCTGGGTAGCAGTTTTTGGGCAGCAAGGCCGAAATTCTGGGCAACATATTTTGGGCAGAAGGGTCAAGTTTTTTGGAAGTTTCTGGGAGGCCAAAATTCATCCTAGGTAGACCATATAGGGCCGAGTTTATTGGGCTTAACAAGAGGGAAGTTTGACCATTGTATTTTAGGTCAGTCTAACCATCATATTGACTAAAAATGTTGGGTGGGTGTTATATTCTTTCCACGCGCCATGGGATCTGATTTTCTTTATGTAGACCCAATAATAGTTGGGAAGACCTAAGGATGGGGGGAAGACCCAAAGATGGTGGGAAAACCTACCCATAGTTTTGTGCATGGGTTTTGGGCATGGTGGTTTTTTCCCATTGTATTTTCTATATCTAGTCAAGGGAACTACAATATATTCTAATCCAAGGTTAATGGATTGGGTTTTATGAATGCTTCAACATGTATATATATGTATTGTAACATTGAAAGGAATATAATGAAAAATCTATATGTTTTTCCCAGTTTGGGTTCCAGGAGAAAATATCTGTGTATATTTTATGTTCTCGCCATTGTTTATTTTTTAGTTTTTAAGAATTCGTTTGCAGGTAATTTCTATACATGATTAAAACCTATATTTAGTATCAGATTTGTTTCAGCTTCAAGGGGACGAATTTTCTATTGAGGGGTTTTACTTGGGCTTGTGGTGGACCCTATTATAGTGGGATATCTATGAGATCAATTCTTGTAGTGGAAGAATATGGAAAACAATGGAAAGGTACAGGTCGAGAAATTCAATGGACAAAGTTTTAAGCCATGGAAGCTCAAGATGGAGGATTTATTGGTGGATAGAGATTAGTTAATCATTGTAGATCTAGATATGACACCAACAAGAATGTTGGTGGAAGACTAGGTTAAGTTAGATCAGAAGGTGAAAAGAACAATGCAATTGTGTCTCTTAGATTCAATATTGTTAATGTATAAGGGGGAGCTATGAAAAAGGCTTTGTGGGACAAGTTAGGGACTTTGTATCAATTGAAGTCTTTAGTGAACAAACTCTTTCTACAGAAAAACATATATAGCCCGAGGATGAAGGATGGAGACTCGGTGATAGAGAATATGAATGCCTTTAATACTGTGGAAAGAAAATTGCTATATGTTCATATTAAAATTTCAGATGAAGATAAGTGCATTAATTTATTGTGTTCTCTACTAGACTTATGGGATAGTTTGGTTGTTGCCATAGGTAGCAATACAACTATCCTAATGTTTGATGAAATAGTCTCATCCTTGTTGTCAGAGGAGATGAGATGGAAAAATTTGGAGAGCCAGAATGGATATGCCTTGTCTATAAGAGGATGAACCTAGAACAAAAACAATAATAAGTCCTCAAGTGGGAGATCTAAATCTAAAGGGATATCTAGATCTCCAGGAAAATCAATGAAGGTATGTTGGAAATGCGGAAAATAATTTGCACTACAAAAAGCACTGTAGATCTAAATTGTTGAAAAGTGTGCAACAAGAAATGCTTGTTGAGAATGCAACAAGATTATGGAGCTTAGTGGAAAGGAGTCATCTTCAATAAGTGGTCCCGCAGGCAAGTTTTGGCGCAAATTCTATTTTTAGACTATGTCTATTTTTAGACATATGGATCATGGTCTATGAGTTGCAGGATGCTGTTTATGGATGACTGATCATGTTGGGAAAAATAGATGGAATTCTATTTTTTGGATCATAGTGGTGTGACCAGAGTCTATTTTTAGACTGTCAGGTAAAAATAGAAACAGTCAAATATTATTAGCCCTTAGTAATATTTGGACTCTAAACTTTATCTTATTCTCTTAGAGCACTTCAGTTGGAGCTACAGATGTGGCACAGGCAACTGCCTAAAGGAATCACGTGGTTACCTATGGGTTGACTGAGTTATTGCATGGAGGACTTCAATTAGGACTTCAGTGATTGAGTTCTGTGGAGTTAGATGAGTAGTTAATGGAGTTGTGTTCAATTTGACTTAGTTGAACTAGTTGTATTTAGTCTAACTGGCCAATAGACTAAGTGA
>APFE030295857.1:58017-73135 GCA_000404065.3 Pinus taeda
TTTTGGACGCGATGGTTTTTGGTCCATGGTATTGGATGCTTCGACATGTATAAATATGTATTGTAACATTGAAAGGAACATAATGAAAAATCAAACTGGCAGTCCTGGTTTTGGGATCCAGTGGGAAATCTCTGTGTATATGTGTTTTATGTGTTATGCTCTCGCATTTTTATTTTTCTGTGATTTAGAATTCGTATGCGGGTAATTTCTGTACGGGGTTAAAACCTACAAAGAAAAATAATATTAGATTGATAATATTTAAAAAATTTAGTCGCGGGAGGATTAATATTAGAGTGATAATATTTAAAAAATTTAGTCATTATGATCCATATGCTTTGATATAAAATAAATTTTCAGAGTGTCAAATTTTAAGATCTCTTGTGTAGTTATATATTGTCAAGTAGAATATCACAATAATTTATGTCGGTAATGGTGTGATCATTTCTTTTATTTTTTTAAAGGAACTTTTTCTAGACATACACTCCATCAAGCATAAATCATTTTAACATATACCTACTTTTGAAGTAATATAAATCATCCTATGGCTATCCTCAAAATAATTATCACCCATAGCTTAGTGATAGTGTAAGGCTCGTGTCAAAGTGGTATGATATTCTTATAGGAGTTTGTCAACTACCCTCTATACAAGTCCAACCATAACTTGTCACCAACTTGAAACTTATGTCGAAACCAATGGATTGTGTATCTACTTGTACTTGGAGTTGCAAACTTTCTACAAAATATCATGAATTCATTGTTAAATTTGTTGGATATGCTCCTCAAAATTGGTTTGTTTACTTATCTAGTTCCATGTATAGGAGGTACCTTCATGTGCTATACCATGAATATAGCTACATCAATTTGTGCCAATTGTTGGGTCCCCAAGCACACTTGAAAAGGATTGTGGCAATAGAAATATGAAGAGTTATGTCGAATTTATGTTGAAAATATGGAAGGCTTTCAACACGTGTATGTGGATGCTCATAATTGTATACTCTAAAGATATCTATAATAATCCTATTGACTACTACTTTCTATTTATCAATCTAGGGATGGAAGGTAGTGGATTTGGTCAAGCTTGATGTCCATCATGGACCAAAGGTTAAACCAAAAAATATTGAGGAACCTATTATACCTATCAAGAAATATGGTATTTGGAAACCCAAAGTGAACCAAAATATGCTTGAAGAAGAACTTATGAGTGGATTTTGTTGCAAAAATCTTCTTAGAAGGTGCCAAAAATACCATCCTAAGTAAGCAATCAACAACAACAAAAACACATTTGTTACCATGCTCGGTTGAGGGAAAACATGACATAAAATCCAGGGGTACTAACTCCCAAGGATTATCTAGAGTAGGAAAAGGCCTACAATTGATGTGGATGGTCATTTCCTTTGATAGAATATAATTCTTACACTGCTTACAGGCTTTGGCAATAGAATGTAGCTTGTTGTCATAGGTTGGGTATCTTTGAAACCCATCATAGTGTGTTTGGCTATAATAGACCATTGAATGTTTGTGTCATGTGGGAACTACATCGACAACATGAACTATTGGCTCATAGGTTCCCTATTGTGTAGCCATTCATCGAATAATGATGTTGGAGATAATATTGTTTCCATAAAGGAGAGAACCAGAAATGGGCTCATGAACACCAGCAATATCTACTAGAGGGGTTGCAATTAAAGCAATAATGAATACAAAAGTTGTGGTCAATAGGATGGGGATCATCAGGATTTTGAGCCATCCAATGTAAAGATGGTTTTCAGTGCTAGTGATCTAGTCACATAAAAGACCCCATAAATTTGTGCTTTGGGATACCCCAAGATTCCATAAGTAATCCAAAGTGAGAGGATTCGTTGATAAGGTGACAATGCCAACAACCCTGAGTTGACCCAAAATGACACCTTGTGAGTCTTGAACAATTAGGGTGCCAATTTGAGCATCAAAATGAAGCACAATTTCACAAGTGCAACATCTCACATTTATGGTACTTCGCCACAAATCTTTATGTGTTTTCCATTGAGGGTACCTTTAGCATTTACTAAGGCACAAATTACACATTTGGAGGAATTTTGGATGACCTGTCTCATTCCACTAGCTTCATGCATGAAGAGGTGCTCCCATCCTTTAAGAATATTTTGGATAATTTCATGGCATAGTCAAGGGTCACATGTATAAAAGAATAACGCCATAGTCAAGAATATGAAAATTGGCATTTGTATCATGTGGCGTAAAGAAGGACATAGGTGAAGAGTACTCCATTTAGAAACATATAAAAGCTTGTTTATGTCCTCTTTCCAAAGAAGAGAAAATACATTATGAAAAAAGGCCCAAATTGCCAACTGAGGAAGATTAGGGTAAGGGTTACTTTTTCTTTCACATGTTGAGAGACATTATGTAGGCATGTTTTGTTGTTGAGTTCAAATATTTGGAAGCACAATTGCTAATCCGGATTTACATAAGAATGAAAAAAATTACAAAGATAACCATAAACATAGAGATGCAGCGGAAATAATACTTCATTTCATTAATGTAAAATACTGAAAAATATCCTTACAAACAGAAATGGAAAGAAACCAGCTAGGGCAATGGTAGCTTATCTCTGAGAAGAGATGTGGCAGCTACATGTCTCTGAACTATGTTACAATGAGGATCGAAGGCCTATTTATTGTTGAGAAACAATGGAAATCCCTTAACATCCCAAAACCTAACCCTAGAAGATGAAATGCCAAATTGTGGGCCCCATTTTCGGTAAGTTGGTACATCAACTTCCCGGGGTCGTATCTTTGGCACCTGATCTTCGTTTGACATGTACAATAGCTCGTTAGAAAGATCTATCTGAGCACTACAACTTTGGGAAGAGAAAAATTGGTCCATAAACCCATTTTGCTCCCATATTTCCCAAAAAAACGTCGTTTAGGGCCTCAAAACGGCTACAGAAGTTCAGGGCCCGAAAAACGGCTAAAAATAGTAAATTATGCTACAATTACGGAAACTGAAAATCTAAAAGAGACAGTTGTGGGGGTCTAAGTGGGATAGTTGGGTGGCCACCAACATCCACCTGGACCATTCCGTCCTCCTTAAGAAGCAATGGTCCCCATTGTGTTGAGTTCCTCCATCTGCTGAACTTGGTCCTTGGTGAGTTGTTCTGCAATCTCAGATGTGTTCAGTAATGGTGGGAAGCATGGTCGAGGACGGTACACATTGAACACTTGGTGCAGGCAAAGAAATGGAGAAATGTTGTGCTCCAAAATATTATTTCCCACATCCTTAGTAATGGTGTAAGGATCATGTTAGCATGGTCAGAGCTTCTGATGGGCTCTTGTAAGGCATTCTTTTTGCAGACGCAACCAAACTTTGTTGCCTACCTGAAGCTTGTGTGGTACCCCTGTGGGTGAGGCGAACTTGTTCATGTGTTATTTCATGAACTTATCCCTCTGTTGATGCTGCTACATGGAGGAACCCTTCGTGGGGGTCATGGATGTGGTGATGACCTTCCCCTTACTTTGGGAGCGAACCAGACAGAAAATGAATTTCCTAGTCTAGGAGGTGAGCTTGTTGCCTTTCTTAGCAGTGATCAAAGAGGTGGCAGTAGGTGGGGCTACCTCCAGTATCCTATATAATGAATCATCCAAAGTAATAATAACATCATGAGGCCTTGACTCATATACAGCATGTCGCCTCCACAAGTATGGCTGGCCTAATAGTACATAACAAACATCCAGAGGTGTAATATCACACAATACCTTGTCTATGAAGGGCTTGATGTTGTAGGGAAGGCGACATTGCTGGAAGACTCAGAGACCTCTTCCCTCATGAAGCCACCTGATACTGTACGGTTATGGATGTGGTTTAGTCGATAGGCCCAACTGCTTCACGACCTCTGCTGAAATGAGGTTCTTCTAGCTCCCAATGTCAACAATGAATTGCAGTGGTGAACCCTTCACCTACATTTGTGAGTGGAAAAGACACTCCCCCTCCTTTGGGTCTTCAAGCTCATTCTTCTAGATCTAGGTGGTGGAAACAGTGATGTTGGGCTCTGCATCAATGATTTTCTTCCCTTTTCCATTCCCCTTGTTGGGTTCTGACTTAGGGTCGGAACATACATCTGATTCTGAAGGCTTCAACTCTGCCACCAGCAACAGCTTGGTTTGACACTCACTTGTGTTGTGAGTGGGGCTCTTATGGAACTCACACCACTTTCCTATGTCCTTTTTCGACTTCATGGTGTTGTTCTTTTCTTGTGGCTTCAACGGGTGGTCTTGGGTCACCCCTCCTTGGCTTTGTCCTTTGGTCTTCAGATTCGCAAATCCAAAGACTCTCTTCTTTTGTTTGAACTTTTTCTCGATTTTGACAGCATATCGATATGAAATGCCAAGCGAGGAGATGTTCAGGAACTCCATCTCTTCCTGGATGTACCTATGTAGGCAGCTGCGGTATTTGAGTACTAAATGCAACTCAAAATCATTGATACCTAACTATGTGCGAAGGGTACAAAAAAATGTTTGTGAACTCTGGCACATCTTGGTCCCTTCCTTGCCGCAGCGTGGTTCACTTTATGTATTTTTCCTCATAGCTTTTGACAGGGTAGTACTTCTCCTTGATGGCATCCCGGAATGAATTCCAAGTGGGTGTGACTAAAAATAGTGAGCCCATGCTTTCATTCTTCTAGTCGCAGTAGGTTTCCTTCCAATCCTTGATGTGGGGGGATGCTTTGAGAAGAGTGAAAACAATCTTTTCCTGACTTGAAAATTCATGAACAGAAAAAAACCCTTCTAGTAGATTTAACCATTTATCTATGGCATCTACGTCTATTTAACCCTCTAATATAGGGATTTCAAAATTAACTTGTACCTTAAAGGGCGTGGTGTTTCCAGAGTAGCTGCTAGAGGCTGATGCATTGCCTCTAGGTAGCCTTTGGAGGATCTGGGCAAAGTTGTCCATCATCGTGTTACTATGTCGCTTGAGGGCTTCTTCGAGCAAGATTCTAATAGGATCTCCTACCCCCTCATCTTTCTTCTCATCCGCCATGGGAGGCCATCAGGATTTGTGACGTTGTTCTTGCAAAGGTTCGACTAGTTCAAGCCCTAACTCCTTATATCCTGACCTCGTTTGGGACATGCAAAGAAAACAAAAGAAAAAGCAAACCGCTCTGATATCATTGATTCGAATTTAAATAGGAATGCAACAAATTACAGAGATAACCATAAACACAGAGATGCAGTGGAAATAATACTTCATTTCATTAACGTAAAATATTGAAAATATGCTTACAAACAGAAATGGAAAGAAACCAGCTAGGGTGATAGTAGCTTATCTCTGAGAAGAGATGTGGCAGCTACATGCCTCTGAAATTTGTTACAATGAGGCTCGAAGGACTATTTATAGTTGAGAAACAATGGAAAACCCTTAACGTCCCAAAACCTAACCCTAGAAGATGAAACATCAAATTGTGGGGCTTGTTTTGGGTAAGTTGATACATCAACTTCTCGGGGTCGTAACTTTGGCACCTGATCTTCGTTTGACGCGTACAATAGCTCGTTAGAAAGATCTATCCGAGCACTACAACTATGGGAAGACCAACATTAGTCCATGGCCCCATATTGCTCCTATATTTCCCAAAAAACGTTGTCAAGGGCCTCAAAATGGCTCTGGAAGTTCAGGACCCAAAAAACTGCTAAAAATAGTAAATTGTGCTACAATTATGGAAACTGAAAATCTGAAAGAGAGTTGTGCGAGTCCAGGTGGGATAGGTGGGTGGCCGCAAAAATCCACCTAGATCAATTGCACAAGTAGAAACATCTCACATTTATGGCACTTGGCTACAAATCTGTATGCATGTTTTCTATTAAGGGTATCTTTTACATTCCCTAAGGGACAAATCAAATATTTCACTGGCTTCACACATGAACAGGAGTTCCCATAATTTAAGAATGTTTTGTAGGGTTTTCATGGCATAGTCAAGGGTCACATTTACAAAAGAATAACCCCCAAGTCAAGAAGATGTAAACTATGTTTCCAAGGGATTGTTAGACGTGGCAGGTGTTATGGCAGGTCAAGATGTAAACTATGTTGCTTAGTTGTTTTATGATCATGGTTAGATGTGAGCTTTGACTTGGTAACTTGTAAATTGTTAAGTGAGATAAGTTGAAATTGGACATGAGTAGCCTAAGATGAGTTATATTCAATTCTTAGGTGAACAAGGCACAATCTAGTTGTAGTAACCATAACTTGGTTTGGTTGTTGTAGTCAAGGCAAGACTTGGTTGGGTCCCAAGTCCCAAAAAAAGTAAGGGTAGTTGTGAGGGCATGATAATTAAGGAGTGTTAGGGCATGACAAGGAATGAAAAGGCATGCTAACACATGCCAGACAATTTCAATGAATGTTGAGGAGTGTTAGGGAGTGCCAAAACATCATAAGGGCGAACTAGGTCAAAATGCATGGAAATGGACAAATAAGAGTGTGTGCCAAGGAGTATCAATTGATTCCAAGTGTCCCAAGGATAAAGTGTGTTATGAAAAGGTCAACAATACTTGTAGGAGGCAATCCCATGGTTATAATAAGGGGTTGGACAAAGTAGTTTCAGACAAAGGGAGACTTTGGGTTGGGCACAACATTTGTTTTCCCAATGACTTGTTTGGCTTCCCAAGTCGCAAAAAAAGTAAGGCTATCTACGAGGGAATGAAAGTTAGGGAGCACGAAGGTGTTTCGGGGAATGTCAGGAAGTAATAGAACATGCTAGATGGTTCCAAGGTATTATAGGCATGCCAAGATGTGTCATGTGCCAGGGTGTGGTATGAACGCATGCTAGGGAGTGTGAGGACGAAGTGCCAGGGAAACACAAGGGAGCACCAATTTCAAATGCATGGAAATGAAGTGTCAGTGAGTATCGGGTGTGCTAAGGAGGGAGTGACAAGGTATGATAGGTAGCTCCAAGGCATCCTAGAATGCTAGTTAAGCATACCAAGATGTGTCAAGTTCCAAGGTGTGATAATGTGTGCTAAGGAGTGTTAGGGAGCACCAGGGAAACACAAGGGAGCACTAGGTAAAAATGCATGGAAATTAATGAATAAGATTGTGTGACAGGAAGTGTTAGCAAGTTCCAGGTGTGTTAAGGAGGGAGTAACATGGTGTGATAGGGAATGCTAAGTCATGCTAGAGTGTCAAGGCGACATGCATCCAAGATTTGGCAGGTGCCAAGGTGTGAAAAATCGGTATTGGCACCAATACTAGGTGCCAATACGTGCCAAGTGCCAAGTGTCAATGCAATATTCTAAGTTCCAAATATTCCTTTGTTTCTTCTCATCTAGTTTCCAATACTTGATCTCAAATAAATTTAATATTGAACCATGCCATAGCATATAAAGTCATCTCAACACATGCCAAACATGCTAAGACTTGGCCAAGTGCCAATGTGCGTCAGTGAGTGTGATGCATGATATGAAGTGGAAGAGCATATTGAAGAGTGCTAAGGTGTGCTAGAGAGTGCCAATGCATATTGAGGAGTGTTAGGGAGTACTAGGACAACACAAGGGAGCACTAGGTCAAAATGCATGGAAGTGAATGAATATGAGGGTGTGTCGGGGAGTGTCAATGAGTGCTAGTTTTCATGCCAAGGAGGGAGTGACAAGGTATGCTAAGCATGGGTAAGGTATGTGAGGGAATATCAAGGAATGTTAAGAAGTGCTAGAGTGTGCTAGGTAGTTTCGGGGTGTGCTAACATGTGTGAAATAGTGCCAAGGCATGCCAGGTGCTAAGACATGCTAGGATGTGCAGGGTGCCAGAGTATGCCAATATGCATCAAGGAGTTTCAAGGCAACAAAAGGAATAGCCAAGATAAAATGCAAGGAAATGAACACATAAGAGGGTTAATAAGCCAAGACTTTATCTTTTTCAAAAGGGGCATGCTAGGCACACTAATAATATGTTCCAATACATTCCAAGTGCCAATGTGTGCCAAGTGATAATGTTTGTCAGTGCAATATTATGCCAAAGTGTTCGAGGGCATGCTAGGGACTACAGGGCATGTCAACACATGATAGGAGAGTGCTATGCTATGCTCGCTAATTATATTATATGTGGATTTAGGCCTAGCCCAAAGGAACCTAGCTATAATAACATCAATTCTTTTGGTCTAAAGTTATTGAGGGGGGAAAGATATTGAGGATTGAGCCCTCTAATTGCAATGAAATTACCTCCTCCCCATTTGTCATGAAATGCTTTGAAGATGTCAATTGTTTAGGGTTTTTTCAAAGAGTGCAGGAAGTAGGTTACCATGAGCATCTCATAGGTATATTTGCCCTCACCTTGAAGGAAGACAGGATCACCATTTCAGGGACTGATTTGATGTTTTCAGTGGATGCCATCTCTCAAGCTACAGGCATACCAAACCATGGTGAAAATGGGTTCAAAGGCATGAACCTAGACCTAGAAGAGTACAAACCCTACTTGAAATCACATTTCAAAGGAGCTCACTCACATGTTTTCCCATTCATATACTTGTTGGAGAGATATGCACCATTGATGAAGGATTTCATGAAGTTCTTCACATGTGAGGGTAGATGTTTTAGGCTATATGAATACCACATAAGATTTCTCATGCACTTTACAGCTACCAAGTCTCTAAATTTGTCCAGTTACTTGTATAGGAGCCTAACCAAAATGTTTAAAAGGGTGCAATTGAAAGGCAAAGTGCATTATCCCAACCTCTTTCACCATAGCCTGATAAAGGTTATAGTACTCCATCAGTTGAAAGAGAATAACATGATATGGGACACCTTCATTGAGGAAACCTTGAAAACACATATAACCACTTCACCAAGCTAGCACCAAACCATGTCAGTGCAAACATGATGAGCCTAAATTTTTCGAAACCCACTTCAGCCTATTTATCTAGATTGAAATCCTTTACATTCTAGTCATCTCTTGGCCGTGATTTCATAGAGAGAGCCCTCTTTGGTCTAGTAGGGCTAGCTACCAAACTAAAATCTTGGTCTATGGTTACCTCTGTCGATCTCCAAATTAGCCTAGGAAATTGTGGAGGATAACAGAGGGCATGAAAACTAGGGAGTGCCAAGGTGTTCTAGTCAATGTAAGGTTCCCAAGTCATGGAAAAATGTAATGGTAGTTGTGAGGTCATGACTACCAAGGTGTTTTAGGGAATGCTAGGGGATGCTAACATGTTCCAAATAGTACAAGGACATGTCAAACAAGCTAATATGTGCCAAGTGCTAAGGCATGCCAAGATGTACAAGGGTGTGACAATGCATGCCAAGGACTGTCAAGGCAACAAAAGGGAGGAACAAGTTAAACTACAAGGAAATGAGCACATAATAGAGTTAATAAGTCATCAATTTACCTTTTCCATGAGGGGCATGCTAGGCACACCAACACTAGGTTCCAATAGGTGTGAAGTGCCAAGTGTTAATGCATTCTAAGTGTCAAATATTCCCTTGTTTCTTCTCATCTAGTTTCCAATAATTTATCTCAAAAAAAATTAATATTAAACGATGCAAAAGCATACCAATTCATCTCAACGCATGCCAAACATGCTAAGACGTGCAATGTGCCAACATGTGCAGGGTGCCAATGTGCGTCAGGGAGTTTGATGTGTTTTATGAAATGGCAGGGCATATCAAAGAGTGCTAAGGTGTGCTAGAGAGTGCCAATGCATGCTGAGGAGTGTTAGGGAGTACTAGGACAACACAAGGGAGAACTAGGTCAAAATGCATGGAAGTGAATGAATATGAGGATGTTTTGGGGAGTGTCAATGAGTGTTAGCTATCATTCCAAGGAGGAAGTGAAAAGGTATGCTAAGCACGGGTAAGGCATGCTAGGGGATATTAAGGAATGTCAATAAGTGCTAGAGTGTGCTAGGTAGTTCTGAGGTGTGCTAACATATGTCAAATAGTGCCAACACATGGCAGGTGCTAAGACATGCTAGGATGTGCATGGTGCCAAAGTATGCCAATATGCTTCAAGGAGTTTCAAGGGAAAAAAATGAATAACTAAGCTAAAATGCAAGGAAATGAACACATAAGAGGGTTAATAAGTCAGGACTTTATATTTTTCAAAAGGGGCATGCTAGACAAACTAATAATACGTTCCAATGTGTGCCAAGTGCTAATGTTTGTCAATGGAATATTATGCTAAGGTCTTCCACGGCATGCTAGGGACTACAGGTCATGCCAACACATGATAGGGGAGTTCTATGCTATGCTAGGGCATGTCAACATATGCTTGGGCATCCTACTCATGGCAAGATGTTCTAGGTACAAAGGTCTTCCAGGTACAAAGATGTTCCAAGACATGGGAGGTGCCAAGGAATGTTAATGTATTGTTCCAAAGCATGTTAAGGTGTGCCATGAGTGTTGACGAGTGATAGGTCTCTCTCATTAATAATATTGATATAGCTTGATTATATATTAAATAATATAGTTCCTACACACACTAGTGGAACTTTATTTAAAGGAAATTTGCTAGATAATAAACCTAATAGAGATGAATCATGTGTTGACTCGTAGGAAAACTATATTCTTATGACTTGAGGGAAATGATACACACTAATTACTTCTTAACAAATTAACTAACTATTATAACCACTATGACCTTGGACACATAATGAAAAATATTCCACAACGATGGTCTTTAATCGTTATCTTTTGACAAAAAATATAGTAATATGTACATAGCATCATCAAAAACTCATTGGAATGATCAAGGATGACAAACATTTTTTGACCATCGCCAAAAGTAACCAAAAAGATCATTGGTGAGGGTCAATAAAAGATCGCCATTAGAAGTGTCACCAATGGGAGAATTGGTGATGAGCCTTTAAAACGACCCTCACCAAAAGTGTCACCAAGGAGATAATTAGTGACGAGCCTTTAATGACCCTCACCACAAGTGTCATTGAAAATGGCTTTGGTGTCAAACCTTAAAGGACCATCACTATATAC
Organism: Pinus taeda; assembly: GCA_000404065.3. Classification (NCBI taxonomy): domain Eukaryota; kingdom Viridiplantae; phylum Streptophyta; class Pinopsida; order Pinales; family Pinaceae; genus Pinus; species Pinus taeda. The sequence goes on from APFE030295857.1 coordinate 68,979, forward strand.
ACTTACAACAATGATTTTTTAATACCGTTACCATATGCGACATTGGTGATAGACCTTAAATATCCATCATAGGTATGAAGCGTCATCAAAAACTCATTGGAAGGATAAATGATGACAAACATTTACTAACCATCACCAATAGTAACTAAAAAGATCATTGGTGACGGTCATTAAAAGATCGTCACTAGAAGTGTCACCAAAGAGAAAATTAGTGATGGGCCTTTAATGACCCTCACCAGAAGTGTCACCAAAGAGAGAACTAGTGATGGGCCTTTAACGACCCTCACCAAAAGTGTCATTAAAAATGTCTTTGGTGACAAACCTTAAAGGGCCATCACTATATACACTTACAACAATGCTTTTCTAAAGACCATCACCATATGCGACATTGGTGACAAACCTTATAGGTCTGTCACAAGCATGCCCTCAGTAATGACCTTTTTTCTTGTAGTTTAGGGCATGCAAACATGTGCTTTTGTGTTGACACCTAATCCTTAGTAATTGGGGAACTGAATGTGAACAGTCATCGAGAAGATGAACTGAAAAATCACATTCATGTATATATTAGATAGCTGGTTAAATGAATAAACGCATTAGTTTTCTGGAGTTACTCCTGGCCTAACATGGTATCAGAGCACAGGTCCCAGGTTCTATTTTTAACCTTTCTTTGTAACTCCTATCCTGCCTGCCTTCTTCTCATCTGTCCCACACCTGAAGCTACATACCTGAATGAAACGCACGTTGCCTGAAGACTCTTTTTCTGAAGACTACCATTATAATCGCTGGCTCAGTTGGAGGAGTTGCGCTGATAGCAGTAGCACCAGTGCTGTTCATAATGTATTCTGCAAAATTCTGTTGAAGCCTGACACGCCTGAAGAAAGGTCTGTCCTGTTTGCGGGTAATCAATCTTGTTCAACGCATAAAATGCTCTATTTTGTTGGGAAATTTTAAGCTCTGTTCAGTACGGCAGTTTAGTTCTGTGCTGCGAAGAATGTATTAGCAGTGTGACTTCTTACTGAAAATACCATTGACTGGTGTTGTTAGAAGCTTGAATTTCATGTTATTGTCAATGTGTTGAAAACGTAGGTTGATCCATCCTAAGAGGTTTCAAAGAGGAACCAAGAAAGGTTCGACGCATTAGATAGCAAGGAAAGCTTCATAATATGGATAATCATAAGAGCAAGGTGTAGAAGACCCAAAGACCAGAAATTCAAATGGCCGGTAGAACCTGTCACTCTTGTCCTTATATGAGTATGGACAGTCGACCGATGCCTGCGAATGCTCTCGGGGCAGAATGGTAGAACGGTGGTTCTAATCTCGGTAGAACCTGTCACTCTTTTTCTATAGCACGGGATATCTGCAATTTCAAGGCAACTTGATCACTTGGTTTATGTAAAATTTCCCTTCTTTGAAATGCTGGTGTGTGCCATGCATATGTACTGATGTTGAAACAAAAAAAAAACGTTGTTTGATATATGCAGATATGAGCAAAAAGAAAACGTTGTTTTATGCTATTTGAAGAAACTCACATGGTGATATAAACTATTTTTAAAGGCTGATTGAGATATGGATAGCACAGTTTTGATATGTCACTGTTTTGAACGGATATGTATTTGAAACTTTGAGATATATTTGAAACATTGTTTAACATTGAAAAGTTGTCTGACATATAAAGAGATATATTTAAATACTGATTGAAAAGTTTTCTGACTGTAAAGAGATATATTTAAATGGTATAGCAGCAGAAGTTTCTCATGCTTTTAGATGCCAAGGATAGCAGCAGAAAACTTGACTATATAGCAGCAGAAGTCTTTTTTCATAAGGGTTTTTTTTTCCATTAGAAGTATTAGTCTATCAGCAAAAGTGTTTTATATAAGCAGAAGTAATTTTTTTTTATAGAATGCATTCAATCATCTCTATGATAGGAATAGTTCTCACTGGCAAGGAGAACTATCCTGACTAGTCCCGGATGGTACAACACACTCTCATTTTCAATGAGTTGTGGAAAGGATTGTGTGTCAAAGAAGGAGACAGTGACCCAGAAAAGCCTACATCAGACAAAGAGCTCGCCATCTGGGAAAACAAGAACAGAAAAGCGTATGCATTAATCGCAGTGTCTGTAAATAAGGAGGTGAGTCGTCACATTTCAACATGTTCAACTACCTTTGAAGCTTTACAAAAGCTGAAAGAGCTCTATGACTCACATTCTACACTTGAAGTCGTCCAACTTATGATTAAACTCTTCACTCTTGAACTGCAAAATAATGACCCTCTTGATCTTGCATATGAAATAAAATCTATAGTGCATGATATCAAATCCACTAAAGTTGAGCTAGATATATCTCTTATTGTTTTTCTCAAGGCACTGTATCCTACATACTCAAATTATCTTGAGTCTTTACAAGCAAATGGAAATCTCAAGGATATAACCTTTGACTCTCTTGTGAAAAAGTTTGCTGAAAGAGAAAAATCCTTTGGAAAGAAGACAGTCCCTGAATCTTCTGAAGAGACTGTATGCCTCGCTAATAAAGAAAAATATCCTGCTCAAGAGTCTACAAGAGGAAGAGGTGGATGAAGAGGAAGAGGAAGACACTTCAGAGGTAGGGGGGGCAGACATCCTCAAGGAGAAAAGGCAGATTTACATTGTATTCGCTGCAAAATAAATGGATCACATGATGCCTCTACATGCAAGCTACCATGGGACAAAATTGAGCAGAGAAGAAACCAAAACAAAGGTAAAACTGATGATACAGACAAAGGTAAGGCACCTGAATCCGCTCACTATATTGAGGCACAATGTAACATTGGAGTAAATGAAGATTTGCTTAACATTTCACTTGCTTCCTGGAAAAATGATTAGCTGCTTGATTGAGGAGCAACCTGTCACATGACTCATAGAAAATAATTTTTTGAAAATTTCACTGAAAATGTTGATGGAGTAGTTTACTTTGCAGATCAGTCAAAAATCAAGCCATCAGGGCTTGGCACAATCGGGCTTAAACTACCTGGTCTCCTAGACTTTCTTCTTGATCATGTTTTATATCTCCCACAGCTCAAGAGAAACTTGTTGTCCTTGGTCCACATTCGCCAGCAAGGTCACTCCATTCATATGTTTGATGGCAAGCTCGAGGTGAGGAAATCATCTGATCACTCACTTGTCATGAGGGGAATAGAAGAAGAAAGACTTCTCAAACTACAAGGAACATCTGCTCATAAACAACATTTCTCATATATTTCTCATCATGAAGAAGCTACACTTCCATCAAGTTTATTATGGCATGCTAGATTTGGACATTTAAACTATGACAGTCTCCGTTTATTGAAGAAAAATGGTGTTGTTGGTTTGCCTACAATTTCTAGAAAACTTAAGCAATGTGATGCTTGCATTCTAGGAAAGCATAGCAAACAGTCTTTTCATGATTCACATTCAAGAGCACATAGGAAATGAACTTATTCATTCAGATTTATGTGGTCCAATGCCTGTTCCTTCTGCAAATGGAAATAAATATATCATGACATTTATTGATGACTACACCAGAATGTGTTGGGCTTATTTATTGAAGAACAAATCTGATGCTTTTCTAACATTCAGGAATTTTCATAAATGGATTGAAAATGATGCACAATCTCATATTGGGTCTATTCGCACTGATAATGGAAAAGAATATACATCAAATGAATTTGAACACTATCTTCGCCAACATGGGATTAAACATCAAACAATTGTGCCTTATAATCCCCAACAGAATGGTGTAGCTGAAAGAATGAATAGAACAATCTTGAATATGGTACGATCCATGCTCTTCTTCAAAAATGTAAAGATAATGTTTTGGGTTGATGCTATTCTATGTGCTGCATATATAAAGAATAGATGTCCATCTAGTGCTATAAGAAACAAGACTCCTTATGAATTGTGGTATGGACATGTTCCTTCGGTCAAACATCTCAGGATTTTTGGTTCAACCTGTTATGCTTTGATACCAAAGGTACATAGAAACAAACTTGGTGCTAGAAGTCGTAAGTGTATTTTCTTGGGGTATTCAAATACCTCCAAAGTATACCGCCTCTATGATGAAGAAAATAAAAAGTTTGTTATATCTAGAGATGTAATTTTTCTTGAATCATCCAAATCTGACAATGTTGTTGAGCGGGAACTT
>APFE030295857.1:73577-90900 GCA_000404065.3 Pinus taeda
TGTTCCACAAATGAGCAAATTGCAGACATCTTCACCAAAGCGCTTGCAAGAGAAAAGCTTGAAAGATTCAGAACGATGCTTGGACTCACCAACATCCCTTCAGATTAAGGGGGGGAATGTTGACACCTAATCCTCAGTTATTGGGGAACTAAATGTGAACAGTCATCGAGAAGATGAACTGAACAATCACACTCATGTATATATTAGATAGCTGGTTAAATGAATAAACACATTAGTTTTCTAGAGTTACTCCTGGCCTGACATTTTGTGTCCTACTCATGGCAAGATGTTCTAGGTACAAAGATGTTCCAAGACATGGGAGGTGCCAAGGAATGTTAGTGTACTGTTCCAAATCATGTTAAGGTGTGCCATGAGTGTTGAGGAGTGTTAGGTCTCTCTCATTAATGGAATTGACAGATCTTGATTATATATTAAATAATATAGTTCCTACACACACTAGTGGAACTTTATTTAAAGGAAATTTGCTAGATAGTAAACATAATAGAGATGAATCATGTGTTGACTCGTAGGAAAACTATATTCTTATGACTTGAGGGAAATGATACACACTAATTACTTCTTAACAAATTGACTGACTATTATAACCACTATGACCTTGGACACATAATGAAAAAGATTTCACAACAATGGTTTTTAATCGTTATCTTTTGACAAAAAATATAGTAATATGTACATAGTGTCATCAAAAACTCATTGGAATGATCAATGATGACAAACATTTTTTGACCATCACCAAAAGTAACCAAAAAGAGCATTGGTGAGGGTCAATAAAATATCATCACTAGAAGTGTCACCAATGAGATAATTGGTGATGGGCCTTTGATGACTCTCACCAAAAGTGTCAGCAAAGAGATAATCATTGATGGGCCTTTAACGACCCTCAACACAAGTGTCATTGAAAATGGATTTGGTTACAAACCTTAAAGAACCATCATTATATACACTTACAACATCGATTTTTTTTAAAGACCATCACCATATGTAGCATTGGTGACTAGCCTTAAAGGTCCATCACAGACATGAAGCGTCAGCAAGAACTCATTAGAATGATCAATGATGACAAACATTTATTGACTATCACCAAAAGTAACTAAAAATATTATTGGTGACGGTCAATAAAAGATCGTCACTAGAAGTGTCACAAAAGAGAAAATTAGTGATGGGTCTTTAATGACCCTCACCAAAAGTGTCACGAAAGAGACAATTAGTGACGGGCCTTTAACGACCCTCACCAAAAGTGTCATTGAAAATGTCTTTGGTGACAAACCTTAAAGGGCCATCACTATATACACTTACAACAATGCTTTTTTAAAGAGCGTCACCATATGCGACATTGGTGACGGACCTTAAAGGTCTGTCACAGGCGTGACTCTCACCAATGACCTTTTTTCTTATAGTGCTTGACTATCTAAACCACTGTTGAATTCAAAAATTCATCATAAAGAAAAATTTATTCCTCATAACCTTTGTTAACGGGTGGAAGTGGACCTTGCTACACTGTGTCTTCATAGGATTCCACTAACTATTGAAGAGTGGGAAAAACCAAATCTTCCACAGTCAAAACTAATACACTGGTATGAGTTGTTTCTTTCTTCTTCAGATGATGTGGGATATTTTGAGAAATAGGGAGTAAACTTATAGCTTTTTCAAACCGATGGTTATAGGTTGAAGTGCCTAGAGTTATTCATAGGTAACCTCATATGACAACTAAAGACCATGCTGAGAAGATCCCCCCCTTTTTGGAATAGGAGTTGGCATGGTCCTTGGAATGTTTCTACCTTGTCCAAAATATTAATGGTTATGTTGTGCAGAGTTACCTACCATAAAAAATAGCTTCCCTCCTTCTAGTGCTAAAATGTTGATGGTATTGGATACCATCAACATACAGAGGATCTCCCTAATGTGAGGTACCAATTAAACCTCACACAGTTTGGTGTATGAGTTCCATCTAGAATATGGCTTGACTGTCATTTACTTAAAGATATACTTTGGCTTTAGCTGTTAGCACGAGAGAGAAGTGTGGACGTGCTTTTGAATGAGCAAGCGAGTGTGCCTTGTGAATGTTCAATTGCAGATGTATCAAGGTTCTTTTGCTGCAAAAAGGGGGGATAAAGTGAGTCCCTAAGAGAGAAGTTATAGTACTACCTTAATGGAGACACACATGAATGAGAAAGGCTCATTTAACATTAAGTGAATTAGTTCACATATATGTGACAATTGTTATAAACATTCCAACAAATTTCTAATAATTTAGACTTTTGCAATTATTTTTGTGTGTAGAAATTGTTTTCTGGATCCATCGCATCGAAAATGGTTCAATCCTGATGATGAAGCACATATGTTAGTTTGAAACGTTGATACAACTAATACTTATGTGATGGATCCAGGAACAATTTCTACACAATTCCAATAAGTTAAGCATCGAAATAACTGAAATATTTCAATTACTCAAGTACATGTCAAATCAGACATATATCCTAAACATTCAAAGAATAGCCTTAGGAACATCCACAATCCATGTGTGAAAATTTTCTAGCCTGAAAGGCTTCTATATTAAGAAAAAGTTTCAAGATACATAAATACAATGAAAATCACTAGCTCCAGTAGTGGAGCATTAGAGCCACCACTTGCTTCCCAAAAGAATTAACTCTATCTCTTTAATTCCCTGTGGGAGGAGCCAAGGTTAAAATCCTTTACATGAAAAATGAGGATCAATTTATAACTTGAAGCATGACCTTTAACATCCTCATTACTCTTGACTTTCCAACTCCCAATGACCTTTGGACTTCTACAACATTTTGACTTCCAAATGATTTTTGGAATTACATATGACTCTTGGTACTACATGCCTTTTAGAATTCCTTTAATCTTTTGTCCATACATGACTCTTGGACCTCCACTTATTTGTCTTTACAGTAATTACATCATTACATCATTACATCATAACTTCCACATCATCATATGATGAAGACATGACATGTCGCTATCAATGATCACTGGGACTAATAGTGACTAATGACACGGACTTTCCTCGATGGTAACATGGCTCCCACTTTGTCTTCATTCTTCGTGCGACTTTTGATACTTGATGTCTTCACCCTCCAAAGGGCATTTGATATTGGAGTCTTTAGGGTGATTTTATCATCAACATTTGAATGTGTTCTTTTTTCTTCAATGCTTTCTTTGTATGCCTTCTTTGATGTGTGATTTCCATGTTGTTCTTGAGGTACCTGTAGCTACAATCACTCATGGCAAGCAATCATCATCTTGAAAATATCCTATTATAACATGTTTTATGCATATATTTTGTTCATTCCTTAATAGTCCACCTGATAGGAAAATTGAGATATTTTGGGCACAAGGGTTCACTTCGAAAGGGTGAAGGGTTGAAGAGGGAAGTTTTTAGGGCTTCATCATGCACTCGTGTACTCAAAGGGGAAGGCAATCAAGGTAGGGCGCATAGCACAAGTATGAAGGATGAATTAGAAGGCTTCACGCTTCGCAAGTGTGTTGTGCATTCAAGGGTAAGAGGGATGGTGTAGGGCACATTCCTATAGGCAAAAGGAGGGAGGATTCAGGTCTTCGTCATGTGCTCATGCACTCAAGAGGCCTAGGAGGGTGCATGGCAGAAGTATGAACAGTGAAGGATGAAGCCTTATGCCTTCGAAGTGTGATCATGTGCTCAGAGGGTTAAGAGGATGGATGTAACATTACAGAAGGCTGAAGGGTGGGCCTTAAGGCCTTCAGGGTGCACTCATGCACTCAAAGGGGCATATTCCTTCGAGTTGAAGGAGTGCACTCAAAGGAAGACTTGGTTTTTGAAAGGGTGTAGTTCAAAAATAAGAAGGGGAAACGGCTTAAGGAGTGCTCCTTGCACTCCTAGAGGGTGCATGGTACACTTCTAAACAATGAATGATTCCAGATCAAGGCTTTAGAGTGCGCTCATTCGCTCTTGGCTTTAATGTGTTCACTTTGAAACCAAATTTTGTCTAAGCCTAGAAGATAAAAAAAGGGGTGAACATGATGAGTTTAGGCATAAAATCAAGTGCGACACATACCAACTCATCCAGAAAACTTGTAGAAGGTTAAAAAATGATAAGTAAACATCCAAACTCCACTTTAAAAACATTTATGAAGCACAATAGATGAAGTATATGCGACTGTGATAAAAAAGTGTCTTTTCACAACAACAAAGATGTTACTACCATGAAATACACCAAAGATGTTCTAATCAGCAAAGGCACTTGAGAACATTCAAGAACACTTGAAACATATAAATTGATATGAAACAACACTTTTTGACCAAGGCAACACATGATAATATGGTAAAATAGGCTCCAAAATTTTAATGTAGTGAAATTTTATAGGGTGTTGTAGCAGCGAAAAGAAAATAATATTATCAAGCTTTGTTAGGTCCGTATAATAGTAGTGTATTACCTCATTGTTATTGTCAGTGTAGCCCCTTATTTTTATTATTGTGCCCATTTAGTACCCATATTGCTATTATTTTTCCCCATAGAAGCTCACTATTGTTATTGTTGTGCCTTTATTTTATTATTGCTATGTCGACTCTGATTATATTGTGACCCCTTAGACTCCTATATATAGTAAGTAGGTTTTGTCATTTGAATCATCCAATAATTATTCATTTATATAATTTAAAGGAGGTTTCCCCCTTTAAAGAGGCTAATTTTGAAGTCATTGATCTACTTCTTCTATTTTGTGAGCTAGTTGCATAACATTTGGTATCAAAGCTTTGGATTCTAGGGTTTCATTTCTTGAAACAAGCCATCATGGAATTTTACCTATAAAGTTTTTTCTACGAAGTTTCAGAAGCTAAAATTAAAATCCATTTGATCCGAAACCTTGATGAAACTCATGTCCTATTTTCAGATCTTGTATCACTATTTTTTTCAAAGATATGATCCAAGTAAGTTAGGGCTTTTGCAAGCTCCCTAATTTCGTCTCAAACAGGTTACCTTGGGAAAATCATCATAACCTTTTCTCTGTGCATCAGATTCAAATTTCATAAAAAGTGAAAGAAAGAGAATAGACTATAGTTTTTGGGGTATTTCTTTTAGGGCCAAAGGTCAAAGGTGGGATACGTGGCACTTCATATAATTTAGCTCTATTGAACCAGTCTATAATCAGGTCATCGTTGGATATTAGACATAACTCTTTCTTGGACAATCCAATATTCACTAGACTTGTGAGTTATGAAAGATGGGTCATAGAGCGAGCTACCACAGGCGAAAATTTTAGACCTTGAAGATCCGAAATTACAGAGATACAGGAGATTCAATATTGCACTCCTAGAAAGTGACATGCAAGGTGTGTCGTTTTTAAAATTTTCATAAGTTTTGTTTGAAAATTTAGTTTGAAGTGATTCAAAGGGAACAGTGAAGAATTATTATCATTAATTGATATTCCTAAGAAATAAAATGGAAACGCCTAGTAAGAAACCCACAATATCTACTATCACACATGAAGAAGAGGAAGAAATGCAACATGATATATCAAAATTGTGAGACCAAATGCAACAAATTTTGTCCTCTCAAAAAGTAACAAAAAATAAATTGGAAGCCATGATGAATGTTAATATAGATAGTATAAAAAGGGACATGATGGTTTTAAATGGTGGTTTAAAAGCATACATTTAAGCAATGATGAATGTCAAGATAGAGGGGTTGACAAGGCAATCCATGAAAATCATGATGAAGAAAAAAGGAATACCAATTATGATTTTAGAGAGTCTAATGTGGGGTTTAAGAAACAAAACATTCCAAATATAGATATGAGTAATTTTGATGGCAAGGATCTGGTAACTTGGATACTATAGATGGAGCAATATTTTGATCTAGATGATGTGCAACCCTCACAAAAGGTATGTATCGCATCTTTATATTTAGAACCCAATTAGTTTATATGGTATATATGGCTTTGTTCTAGTAAAACACTTGTCACCTCGTCAATTTTTATGGAGGAAATGGTAGCACAGTATGAAGATACAAAGAGAAAAACTTTCTTTAGCCAATTGATAAATCTCAAACAAAAGGGTTCAATGGCACAACACATTGAAGACTTCAAAAAATTGAATATTAATGTAACCGATATTCTAGAGGAGCATAGGATTGATTTCTTCATAGGGACTTTAAAAGGTAACATCAAACATGAGGTTTGCCTTTGGGAACCCAATTCATTGAAGAAGGAATTCAGGGTGGAAAGAAACGTTGAAAGGAAAATTATGGCAACAAGGAAGTCTACCACTCACAACTATAAAGATGGAAGTGTTGCTAGTCCTAGTCTTCCACAACCTACAAGGTTGACACCCGAACAATTGGAGGAAAAAAGAGAAATATGACTTTGATACAGTTGTGATAAGAAATACACTAAAGGTCATAAGTGTGCTGATAAGAAATTATTCTACATAGATTGCGAAGACGAGGAAGAAAAGGAATAAAAAACATCAAAAGAGGAGGTTATATCCAGGAACCTGTTGTGGCCACCAACAACCCCCCTTTTATTTAGTGTTATTACTAATACTAAATGAATGGGGACCCTTAGCTAAAAAATTCAAAAAAATCAATTAGTTATTGTATTTCCTTTTCAATAAACTTACCATCATAAACTTAAGAAAATACCTTTGAAAATATCTAAAAAACTTAAGTTTTGTGATGAGGGAAGACAAAATCATTCCTTAAAGGATATCGCATCGCAGAAAAGATAACAACATGCCTACTTACAAGCTGAACTCTAAAATCGCGAAAATGCGATGTGAAATTGCATAAGGATAAACATATATCGCATCGCAAGCCTTAGAAGCACACTTATAATAAAAAACTGTAGAAAATGCCGATATGCGATAGCGCATATCGCAAAATCGCGCCTCACAAGAAATTGCTAAACAAAAAACATGCAATATTGTGATTATGCGATGTTGCGACCATGTGATACTACAAAATTGTGATAATGCGACAAAATGATCTTACGATAGAACTATATTGCAATCTTGCAATTATGTGATGCAGAAATCTGTGATATTGCAAAGAAAATCGCAAAATCGTCTCATCGCAAATTTTTTTGGTTCTACTTATGTGCTTTTATGCTCATTAATGAAGTAGTTGCCAGTTGTTAATGAAATCTAGTTTTGAGTTTATCAAAGAGCCAGTTCACGTAAGGTGGCATATTTTTAAATGTCTTCAGCAATCAAAGCATTCTCATCATTATTTATTATCATTACTCTCACCTCACGTGTAAACTGCAGGAACGAAGGACAAAAGGTTATACATAGTAGTGTACAGGAAACTACGGTGAAAATAGGTGAGGCTCTGATATCTAAAGACAGAGGAAAGGCGCCCTTATATACAGACACAGCATGCAACAGAAACGAAGATATTTTCACCTGGGAAAGCATACATAATCTACTTGAGGAAATAAATCCTAAGGTAATAGGATTTACGGCTACTGCAGGCTCATCAAGGTCGTCTGAAGCATCAGTTGCAGAGTTAGCTTGTTCATTCCTGCACCAGAGAGTGACAAGGCCCAAAATTCTCCCCTACACATAAATGGTTAAAGGAGTACTAGAGAGTGGTGACATCAAACACAAACAGTTTAGGGCTCAAGGTCAAGAGCTCTCAGAATCATTATTTTCACAAAATTCCAACTTTACATCCGCTACAAGAAAACATGCAAGAGGCAAAAATCGCACTAAGGAAGCCCGGATTAAGAAACAAAGGTAATTTTTAATGTGCGATTGGTGCCTAGCTCTAATCGTGCATCGCTGGGTAAAACTTCTCGAAATGGAAAGCCTCTAATTGCTCAGTCTCCTGTAAGCCCAGTACTAAAAATATAGCGCCAGCTCTTGCTGATTCCATTTTTGCAGCACATTTAAAGTCTGAAGTTAGCCATCTGACTCTTCTCAAGCAAATGCTGAATGCTTGCGACAATAAGGAGAAAATACAAAAATAGTTAGCTTTAGATTTAATTTTAGAAATAGTTTTATTTTATTTTTCCTAGAAAAAGGATGGTCATTTAAAGCGTATCCTAAATTTTTGTAAATAATTTACTTTTAGACGTAGTTAGTAGTATTTAAAGCCTTCTCATGCATTTAGAGATGGGTCTAGAAATTTATCAAAAACATGTCCTTAGAACATGCAAATTTGCTCCCTCCGAGGAGGTTTTGGTGAATGAATGGAACAGGATTTATTGATTTTTGCATCTAATATCTACTACTGGTGTTACACTTCTGTACTCTTATTTGATGTTGGATTAAGAAGAGATAAATCACTATCGCTTGAAGCTCATGAGTAGAACTAGTTATAAATGGTAGTTTTATCTCTTAACTATTTCTATTTCTTGTGTTAAAGTGATATTTAAGCTTAGTTGTTTATATGTTAATGCTTGAATGCCTAAGTTATCATTTGGCACTTTTGTACGGTAATAGCTATTTATTTATGCTTGATATAGGAACAACTTATTATGTGATATGTTTTTTGCAACTATTTCGCCTAACTTTTTATGCGAAGTGGTTCATCTATATTGAATTCTTTTCTTATAACAGTTGAATGATCTTTATTATCGATTGTTATCCAAAATCATTTTAGATCGCATAACAGAAGAATCATACCCCGGGTTAGTATATATTTAGATGATGTTGCTTTTTTAGAATACAATTACATGTCATTAGATTAGAATTAGAAGTAGATCACCTCAATTAGAATATTTTAAAGCTAGGAACATCAATTAATCTTACACACACACACAAATTGGGAAACTGGTACCATTATCCCCAGTAGGACCTGCTATACCAAACGGAAAAGGAGCTACCAACTAAGGTCCGGACTCGGCAGGTATCCCCCTTGTTGTTGACCTGATTTTCGGGGCTTCAACATATTTGGTGCTAGAAGGAGGGCCTCAAATTATGAATGGCAAGTAAGTCCAAATCTAAATACCATTCTGAGAGTAAATCGCCTCACCATCTGCCCCAACTTCTCCATTGCATTTAGAAGCTTTAAATTCACCACCAGAAGTCGTAGGATCAATAGTCGCTGCTACAAACCCTGACATTTCAGAACAATCTACTATTGAACCGCTTGAAGTCGAATCTTTGATTCACAAGCTTCAGCGATTTTCTATATCTCCTCAAAGAACTGATAAATCTTAAAGCAGCATGACTTCGCAATATAACCCCGCTCATCCCTTAACCAGATTAAAGAGCGAAAATTTTGGTGTTCAACCAACTAAATTACCTCTACCAATTAGGAAGAGAGCAAGGAAATCACCTAAAGGGTCTGATAGTGAGACTCTTTCATCGCCATCATCCATCTCAACTTCCTTACCACGAAGTCAACCATCCACTCCGCCACTCCAGATCATTGTCCACCAACCTACTGGTACTTCTACATCCCCTTCTCAATCATCCGGAGTTATTATATCCTCATCTTCTCAACCTCAGGGATCATCTTCTCCACTTCCCTCCATTAGTAAATCAGTGATGGCTCAATCTCCATGGAACAATCCAGGGGTATTCTTAATGCCTACACCCTTGAGTCAGCTGCCAGTCCATCCTGAAAAATGGCTGCCTAAATTCAATCCTAAAGAAGGCATGCTAGCGGAAGAGCATATCAATAACTTTATGCTATCCATAAATCTTAATGGAGTTACCAACGAAGATGCTGTCATTTGAATTTTTCCGTATACCCTTCAAGGAATAGCTGGATCATGGTATTTTTCACTACCATCTGGATCTATTACTAGTTGGGACATATTCGAGGAGCAATTCCTCATTAAGTTTGGTGATGATAGGTCTACTACGACGTTGATTAGTGACCTATCAAACCTCAAGGCCCAATCAAAAGAACCTATCAAAGAATTCAATTCTCGTTTCAATAAGCTATTAAACAAAATCCCTACCACTTCCAAGCCCAACGAAGAAGTACGAAGTGAATGGTACATTACTGCTTTACAATCAAATATAGTAATCCTCGTAGATAGGGTTAATAAGAAAAATTTGGCTGAAAACATGAAAGAAGCAATAGTTGTAGAGAAACATATTATAGCCTTGGAAAATAAGACCGTGATCGAAGAACGGAAGTCTAAGAAGGTAACATTGAAAGAAGATCCCAAGAAAAAGCAATCGAAAGATCCTTTTGATTTAGAAGGATTACAAAAAGTTCTGAAGACCATGTCTAACGAGATGGTCGACATTATGAAACAAGTGGCAAAAACTTCTTCAAAGAAGCCATACAGAGCTTTTAAAAGAAATCCCTCGAATGATCCAAAGCCCCCCAACGCTATTACAAATGCTGAGTCTGAAGAAGAAGAAGAGGAAATCGCTACTGAAGGGCAGACTGATGAAGAAGAAGTTGTAAAGTTACAAGGAATGTGGGATTTCATCCTCCCACAAGAAGAGGATCAAGAAGCATTCCCGGTTAGTACACGAAGCATAAATCAGCTTGATCCCCCCCAAACTACCCCTAATCCAAAGAGCGCGAGCTCGACAATGAAGGATAAAGTCGCACCCAAGAAGACAACATCTAAAGCGACTCAAACCAACCCAGTCCAAAAAGATTCCTCTACTCCATCTAAAACGTTGATCGTTTCAGATGAAATGGAGTACAATATTATAGAAGATATGAAGAAGACTTGGGCCAACATCACTCTTTACGAATTGAGCAAATTAAAACACCAGCAAAACATACTTTTGAAAGAATTACATGCTGTGCCAGTTGCACCTTTGCCTGCTGTTGTAATTTCTCAAGCTTCCCATGACATTGGAAGACCTCCGACTAATGCGATTAACAAGGTTGATCCAAATGACATCGCGTTAATTGGAGGTAGATTGAGATCTCATATTCCCCCCTTTCTTCTTACCTATGAAATTTTTAATAAAAATGTGCATAATTGCTTAGTAGATTCTAGAGCTTCATTGGATATTTTACCAAAATCAATATGTAAAAAATTGAACGTTCAACCACAGAAGTTTGTTGTGTGTATAGTCCAGCTAGATCGATCACAAGTCAAGGTAATTGCCGAATTGAATCAGGTTACCATAAGGCTGTCATCCAACCCAATGGTATGTCAAGTTATCGACATTTAGTTGTTGATATTCTATAATTTTATGGCTTAATTCTTAGCAGAGATTGGTCAAAAAAGCTTCATGGATATTTCTCAACTTACTGGTCGCACATGTGGCTGCCCTATAAGGGTAAACCAAATCAAATAAAAGTTGAACAAGAATGACATCAGAAATACATAGTAACAGAACTTGAGGGGGAAAATGAACCAGTAGCATATAACAACAGCATAATTGGCAATTACTCAATAGATTCTTTCCTAGGAAATTTTAATGCTCACACATCACCTTACTTAGAACATTCTATTTTATCTCAAGTCGAAAATTTTTCTCAAACAGATAGTTCTAAATGTATCAATTTTTTAGATAGTCCTGTAAATAAATCTTCATTTTGGAAATTACTGTTTGATGGTTCTAAATCTAACGAAGGAGCAGGAGCAAGATGCATGCTAGTTAGTCCAGAAGGAGATAAAACTATGTTAACTTGCAGACTCGAATTTGATTGCACCAAAAATACAGTGGAGTATGAAGCTTTAGTCGAAGGGTTGTACAAAGCAATCGGATTAAATGTCAAATACCTTCAAGTTTTCAGAGACTCTGAAATTATAGATCAGACAGGTACGTAATACTATACATTGCTTATCAGGTCATTTAAAACATTATCAATCTTTAGTTCAAGATCTGACTGAGCACTTTATAGCATTTAACATTTCATCAATTCCCAGACTCCAGAATGCAAGTGCAGACCTTTTAGCTAATGTAGCTTCTAAACTTATCCCTTCAGAAGATTTTAGTCCAGATAGATTCGCAATAGAATTAATCTTTAGACCTTCTATAATCTGTAGAAAATGTCGATATGCGATAACGCATATCGCAAAATCACGCCTTGCAAGCAACTGCTTAACACAAAACATGCGATATTGCGATTATGCGATATTGCGATTATGCGATGTTGTGACCATGCGATATTGAGAAATTGCGATAATGTGACAACACAATCTTACGATAGAACGATCTTGCAATCTTGCAATTATGTGATGCAACAATCTGTGATATTGCAAAGCAAGTCACAAAATCGTCTCATCGCAAATTTTTCTGTTTCATTATTCAAGGAAAAGTGTTTCCATTAAACGAGACTAGTTATGTGCTTTAATGCTCATTAATGAAGTAGTTGCCAGTTGTTAATGAAATCTAGTTTTGAGTTTATCAAAGGGCCAGTTCACGTAAGGTGGCATATTTATAAATGTCTTCGGCAGTCAAATATTCCCGTCGTTATTTATTATCATTACTCTCACCTCACTTGTAAACTGCAGGAATGAAGGATAAAAGGTTATACAAAGAAGTGTACAGGAAACTACGTTGAAAATAGGCAAGGTTCTTATATCTGAAGACAGATAAAAGAGCCCTTATACACAGACACAACATGCAAAAGAAATGCAGGTATTTTCACCTGGGAAGGCATACATAATCTACTTGAGGAAATAAATCCTAAGGTAATAGGATTTACGGCTACTATAGGCTCATCAAGGTCATCTGAAGCATCAGTTGCAGAGTTAGCTTGTTCATTCCTGCACCGGAGAGCGGCAAGGCCCAAAATTCTCCCTTGCATAGAAATGGTTAAAGGAGTACTAGACAGCGCTAACATCAAAGACAGGTAGTTTAGGGCTCAAGGTCAAGAGCCCTCGGAACCATTATTTTCACAAAATTTCAACTTTACATCCTCTACAAGAAAACACACAAGAGGTGAAACTCGTGCTAAGGAAGCTTGGATTAAGAAACAAAGGCAATTTTAGATGCACGATTAGCGCCTAGCGCTAATCGCGCATCGCTGGGTAAAACTTCTCGAAATGCAAAGCCTCTAATTGCTCAGTCTCCTGTAAGCCCAGTACCGAAAAGATAGTGCCAGCTCTTGCTGATTCCATTTTTGCAGCACATTTAAAGGCTAAAGTCAGCCAACTAACTCTTCTCAAGAAAATGATGAATGCTTGTGACAATAAGGAGAAAATATAGAAATAGTTAGCTTTAGATTTAATTTTAGAAATAGTTTTATTTTATTTTGCCTAGAAAAAGGACGATCATTTAAACCATATCCTAATTTTTTGTAAATAAGTTACTTTTAGACGTAGTTAGTAGTATTTAAACCCTTCTCATGCATTTAGAGAAGGTTTCATAAATTTATCAAAAACTTGTCCTCAGAACATGCACTTTGCACCCTTCGAGGAGGTTTTGGTGAATGAATGGAACAAGATTTATTGATTTTTGCATTTGGTATCTGCTACTGATGTTGCACTTCTGTACTCTTAGTTGATGTTGGATTGAGAAGAGATAAATCGCTATCACTTGAAGCTCATGAGCAGAACTAGTTATAAATGGTACTTTTATCTCTTAAATGTTTCTATTTCTTGTGTTAAAGTGATATTTGAGCTTAGTTGTTTATATGTTAATGCTTGAATGCCTGAGTTATCATTTGGCACTTTTTTACGGTGATAGCTATTTATTTATGCTTGATATATGAACAGCTTATTATGCGATATGTTTTTCGCAACTATTTTGCCTAACTTTTTATGCGAAGTGGTTCATCTACATTGAATTCTTTTCTTATAACAGTTGAATGATCTTTATTACCGATTGTTATCTGAAATCATTTTAGATCACATAATAGAAGAATCATACCCCGAGTTAGTATAGATTTAGATGTTGTTGCTTTTTTAGAATACAATTACATGTCATTAGATTAGAATTAGAAGTAGATCATCTCAATTAGAATCTTTTAAAGCCAAGAACATCGATTAACCTTTCACACACACAAAAAAATTGGGAAACTGGTCCCATTATCCCCAGTCGGACCCGCTATACCAAATGGAAAAGGAGTTGCCAACCAAGGTCCGGACTGGGCGGGTATCCCCCTTGTTGTTGACCCGATTTTCGGGGCTTTAACAAAACCAAACCCATAAAGAGAAGAAATGAAGCCAGCCATATCTTGTAATGCATTGGAGGGAATGACCATTCCTCAAACTCTCAAGATAGAAGGACATATCAAGAATAAAATGGTAATAGTGTTGATTGATTAAGGTAGTACCCATAATTTTAAGATAGCCAAGGAATTGAATTGCTTCCTATATCCAACACTAAAGTGTCAAGTGGTGGTTGCAAATGGAGGAACCATAAATTTCTCTGGAAATTCCATAATATCAAGCTATCCATGCGAGAATATGTATTGAATAGTCTAATGCTTTCCATTCCAATGGGTGGTGTTGATGTTTACTAGGAGTCCAATGGTTACAATCTTTGGGTACAATAGCTTTTAATTTTCAAGAATTTTTCTTGAAATGTTTTTGGGAAGGAAAAGAATTTGAATTGAGGGGTATCATAGGGAAATCGGGAAAGATAATCAGCTCTAATGGCATGACCAAGCTTCTAATAAATAACCACAAGACGTAATTGCACAATTATGTTCGTGAGAGGTTCAAACAATGAAATCTTCTATTTCTCTAGCATCCCAAAGTCCTCCCACCTATTTGTGACCATGATCATGCTATTCATTTGATTCAAGGAAATGTTCCTCCAAACATCATGCTTTACAAATATCCCTATTCCCAAAAAGAGTGAAATTGAACATATGGTTGCAGAAATGCTAGAGGTTGTATAATTCAACATAGTCAAAGTTCTTTCTCTGCTCCAATAGTACTGGTGCACAATAAGGATGGATCATGGCACATGTGTCCAGATTATAAGGAGCTCAACAAGCTCACTATTAAAGATAAATTTCCCATTCTTGTCATTGATGAATTATTGGATGAATGACATGGAGAAATTTACTTCACCAAGTTGGATCTTCGTTCAGGATATCATCAAATGAGAATGAAGACCGAAGATATTCTAAAAATAATATTTAGAACTCATGAAGGTCATTATGAATTTTTGGTCATGCCTTTTGGTCTTACCAATGAAACTTCTACATTTCAAGGTTTGACTAATTCCATTTTCAAACCCTTCCTTAGAAAATTTGGGTTAGTATTTTTTGATGATAAACTAATCTATAACAAGTCTCAGAAGGATCATGTTCAACATGTTAACAGGGTGCTCAAACTATTGGAGGAGAAACAATTATATGAAAAAACATCCAAATGTTTCTTTGGAGTACAGGAGGTGGAATATATAGGTCATATTGTATCTCATGAGGGTGTTAAGGTAGACCCTAACAAAATTAAAACCATTAAGGAATGGAAAATCCCCACATCCATAAAGCATTTGCCAGGATTTCTTGGGTTGAAAGAAAATTATGGCAAGTTTGTTAAGAATTATGGGAGAATAGTTGCACCTCTAACAATATGACTAAAGAAATATGAATTTTCTTGGACTCCAGAAGCAACCATGGCCTTTGAACATCTTAAAGAGGAAATGTGCCAAGCACTGGTCATAGCTATGCCAAACTTCACAAAAACATTTAGTGTGGAGTGTGATGCCTCGGGAAATGTAATTGGTGTTGTTTTAATGCAAGAATGGAGACCCATTGCTTTTGAAATTCATCCAATCAAAGGAGAATATTTACACAAAGCTATTTATGAGAAGTAAATGTCGGCAATACTACATGCACTTAAGAAATGGTGACCTTACCTAATAGGAAGACACTTCAAGGTAAAAACGGATCATGATAGTCTTAAATACCTTTTGGAACAAATTTTATCTTCTGAAGAGCAGCAAAAATGGTTCACAAATATGTTGGGTTATGACTTTGAAATAATCTACAAAAAAGGGAAGAAAAATGTTGTTGTAGATGCACTATCAAGAAATAATAAGGATGTGGAAGCATTATTTTGTGCCATTTCTATTATCCAACCAGATTGGATAATCGAAACAAGGGATGAGTGGAAGAACATCGAAGAAGTGTGGGCACTCATTCGAAAGTTGTAGCAAGATCCCAATACATCTTATACATTTAGCTCGAAAAATGATAAATTATGGTATAAAGATCACTTATATCTTTGTAAGAATTCCCAACTTGAACAAAAGATTCTTCTCAAATTTCACCCCTCTCTTAGGAGGGCACTCTAGATTTTTAAAAACTTACCACATGGTTAAGAAGGATTTTTTCTAGGATGGCCTTAAATCTAATATTCAAAAGTTTGTGGCAGAATGTCTAGTTTTCCAACAAAATAAAGTTGAGACAATTAAGACTTTGGGTCTGTTACAATCTTTACCCATTCCAAATCAACGTTGGGAGGAGGTTTCAATGGATTTTATAACAAGTATACCCAAGTCCAAAGGAAAGAGCATCATCATGGTGGTAGTTGATAGAATTACCAAGTATGCACATTATATTATCTCATCCATTTAAATCTAGTACAATTGCTACTGCATTTATGGAAGCAATTCAAAATCTACATGGAAACTCAAATATTATTGTAAGTGACAGAGAACCCATTTTCACTGGAAATTTTTGGACAAAATTATTTTCTTGTTAGGATACTCAATTAGCTCATAGCTCATCTTATCATCCTCAAATTGACGGGAAAACTAAGATTGTGAGGAAATTTTTAGAAGGATATCTTCATTGCTTTGTATCTGATAAACATACATAGTGGGTCAAGTGGTTACCTCTGGTGGAATGGTGGTATAACACTTTCTTCCATACTACAACAACAATGACTGCATTTGTGGCACTCTATGAATATCATCCACCATCCATCACATCTTGTTTAAGAGAAAATTCTAAGGTTCAACTAGTGGAAGATCACATCGAGCATCAACAACAAGTTCTCCAACTCTTAAAGGATAACCTCACTTTAGCGCAGAATAGAATGAAACAACAGGCATATCAACATCGTGTTGAAAGAAGTTTTGGTATAGGCGACTGGGTATTTTCATGGCTACAACCATACAAAAAATGTTCCTCAAGCAAGCTAAGAAGGATAGTAAATTATCACCAAATATTATGCTCCTTACAAGACATTGCAAGATATTGGTACTATGGCATACAAATTGGAGCTTCCTGCATCTTCCCGAGTGCACCCATTTTTCCATGTTTCATGCTTAAAGAAGATTATAGGTGATAAGTGATCCAGGTGGATGTTGGTGGCCACCCACCTATCCCATTTGGACCCCCGCAACTGTCTCTTTCAGTTTTTCAGTTTCCGTAATTGTAGCACAATTTACTATTTTTAGCAGTTTTTCGGGTCCTGACCTTCCGGAGCCGTTTTGAGGCCCTAAACGACGTTTTTTGGGAAA
>APFE030295860.1:11306-21947 GCA_000404065.3 Pinus taeda
TCCATTAATGAAATGAAGTGTTATTTCCACTGCATCTCTTTATTTATGGTTATCGCATCTCTGTATTTATGGTTATCTTTGTAATCTATTACGTTCCTGTTTAAATCCGGATCATTCAACATGCACAATTGTTTGCAATTAAAGTCGTAGATGATCACTTCGTGGATATTATTCAGTTTTTTCCACAAGAATGGTGCCCGCGTAGTACACTACAAAGAAAAAGAATGAATTGGTGGTTCGAGCAGCAAATTTTTTGCTGATTGTGGGACACTTGTATAAAATGGGGCTAGAAGAAGTGTTGCGCAGATACTTCCATGAACATGAAAGACAGAACATTATGATGGAAGCTCATGAAGGAGTCGTAGGTGGAAATTATGCAGGAAAATTCATTGCGCAGAAGATTTTGAGAGTCAAGTTATGGTGGCCTACAGTGCAAAAGGAAGCAAAATATTTTTGTCAAGCATGTGATGTATGTCAAAGGACAGGAAAGCCATCCAGAAGAGATGAAATGCCACTAGTACCACAGGTGACTTTGCAAGGTTTTGATAAATGGGAAATTGACTTTATTGGACCTATCAGTTCACCAGGGAAAATGATTGATGCAAGATATATCATCACCGTGACTAATTATTTGACAAGGTGGGTCGAGACAAAGCCGGTAAAGGATTGTGGCATAGAAACCACTATGGAGTTCATTTTCAACTATATATTGTCCAGATTTGGCTGTCTGAAAATCTTGATGAGCGACCAAGGGACACATTTTTTGAATGAGATGATTGAAGCACTAACTGAGGAATTTCAAGTTTACCATCAGAAGAGCACTCCCTATCATCCTCAAGCAAATGGGACACTGGAAGCTTTCAATAAGATTCTGGACAAGAACGACATGTAAGAAATTGACTGAGAAGACAACTTTCAGGTTGGTATATGGACAAGAAGAAGTTATGCCTATGGAATACATTGTGCCTAGTCTGAGAATTACAGTTGTCACAGATATGGAAAACCCCGACATGATGAATGAAAGAATGTCGCAGATACTAACTTTAGAAGAAGACAGATTCATAGCAAGATTCCATCAGCAAGTGCAGAAAGAAAGGGAGAACCCCTGGTATGACAGGCACATCAAGAAGAAGATATTTTGCGAAGGGTATCTTGTATTATTATATGACAGTAAGTTTGCAAAGTGCCCGAGAAAATTCAAAACGCATTGGTTGGGGCCATATATCGTCAATAACATTTCATATGGTGGTGTTGTTTGGCTCGCGAAGTTGAATGGTCAGGTGATTCCAGGACGAGTGAATGGTAGTAGATTGAAGATATAAAATGATGACTATGTCCCTAGAGCTTCACACTAAAAAATGAAGGAAAGGAAGTCTTAGTGCCACCTGCAGTTGAAAGTGGGCATGGGACTATAAACTACTATGCAGGGAGGGACTTCGCCGAAATAATATTGTTGCGCGATACTTAGAAGTATGGCGAAGTTCGAAGGAGTAGCAATGAAGAAAAGGTGATTGTGCCAAAGGGGAAATCTGATGAAGTTAGCTAGAAATATAACCGTTGGAAGGAAAAAGGGCACCGTTAAAAATAATTTACCGTTGAGAGGCACAGGAGAAAAGCATTTATGAAGCACAGCTAGATATATCTAGCCCATACCTGCATTAAATGAGCCAAATCTAGGCCAATCATGAGCCTATGAATTAAAAATTGTTATAAAAATTGCATCCCGCGCCACATTTTACACTTTGCTACCTGGAGAGTTCAAAAATTACACCTAAGTGAGGAAGAGTTATTGCATACCTGAGAGGAGCTGGGAAGAATTGGTGAGGAGATTTACAAAGAAAGGGCTAGCTAGTATCATGGAGTCACAAGCAGGAAAGACCATAGGGGCGAATGTACCCATGTCCCCGACGCGCTTAAGGTCTCCAAGAAAGATGTTTGTACATTCGCAAGCACAACCACAAGCACAGGCACAACGACAATCGTAGTCATAGAAGACAAAGGACAAGAGACCAGCTGAGGTCTCTGCAACAGAATTAAGAACATCACCACGGAAGAAGACGCAGAAGGAAGTGTGGGCGAAGAACACGGAGGACAAACGAAATAAACCCATACAGAAAGGAAAGAGACCGATACAGCAGGAGGGACCTCAACAGGTCCATGACAATGAGGAACAAGTTGATTTTCAGCGGAAGGAGACAAAGGATGTGGAGATTCCCTTTTTGCTCCCAGCGTACATGCCACCATGAAAGTCAAGCACACATCCAGTTAAGGAGCAAAAAGAAGGGAAATTTTCTACCTACACGCCACTATTGCCAGAGGAGGTACCTTTTGAAGGAGAAGTGTTGGGGAAGATCCCCCATCTCAAAATGGAAGACTGAGATTTCAATGACAAAAAAAATTCCTGCAATTTGAGCCCAGTAGGTACCTGAAGAAAGTTTACTACCCGGATAGCGAAGTTACAATATAGGAACCGCAAGAATGGGTTGCGGAAGTGTAGAGCGCAGGGATTTTAAACATGATGAATGTGTCGGACTTCAATCGAAGCCCATTTAGTAAAATTTGTGATTTTAAACATGATGAATGTGTCGGACTTCAATCGAAGCCCATTTAGTACAATTTGTGTGCAGCAACTCCTCGCATTGGTGAATGATGATTACATTTGGCTAGGAACGAGGATCCCGATTGATGAGATGCTCATCAGAAAAATAGCATTGTTTTTGTATCAAGGAAAGGAACCCACGGATTAATTCATAGGTAAAAACAAAGACAAGGAGATGGCCTAGATAATGAAAGAAAATTTCGGGTTAGTAAAGAAATCCCGCGGATATGACATAAACTCCATCGAGGATCGGGGTTTGCACTTCATTGCACATATCTTAGCGACGAAGATCATGAGGAAGTGAATGGCCAATGAGGTACCTACAGCAGTAGTGTCATTAGCAGAGTAGTGTAGTGCAGGGGTGCAGTTCAACTAGGCTTCTTATCCATGTAAGGAGTTTTTGATGGATTGCAAGGGAAACATAGGAAGAAGGCAAGACCTTCCACTATGTCTAGTTGCTAATTCTTATTGCACTTATTGCATGGAAGGAGTTGGAAGGTTCTCAATTTCCAACTGTTGAGGTGGATGTATGTGAAGCAGCGAAATATGCTTCGGTATGGTTTACGAAGGAGCCGACACGCGTAGCAGAGAACAAGATGTTCTTTGTAGTCATGGAAATGGATGTGCATATGGTGGTGAACCAGTGTCCCAGACTATCACTGAGCTTGTATAAATAGTACCGTCACATTGCGGATTTCAAGGCAGACTTTCACAAGGCGTGTGTGAAAGCAAGGAATGATCCAACGGAGACATGGCATCCATTGCCACACCTGGTAATAGAAGATGACCTCCTTGCGATAGTGCAAGATTGGCCAGAGGAATGGATGACTCCACCCAATGGAACGGTTGGAGCAGTTGCCACAGAGAAGGGTACTTCGCAGGGTGCAGGTATGAGTAAGAAGGATGTTGATGAAGAGACAGAAGAAACATGGCGAGGAAAGGAACAAAACG
Organism: Pinus taeda; assembly: GCA_000404065.3. NCBI lineage: Eukaryota > Viridiplantae > Streptophyta > Pinopsida > Pinales > Pinaceae > Pinus > Pinus taeda. Next base: position 14,857 of record APFE030295860.1, read on the forward strand.
AACACCTCAGCGATGTGGAGGTATCAGAAGATTCTCCCTTTGCGGTGAAAATGCGACCAAGAAAGAAGCAGGAGACAGATAAGAGTAAGGGAGCAGTGTCACTCGTCCTCACTGATGGGTACATCAACGAGATAGGAGAAAATATCTAGGAGATCAACACAAAAACCTCGGACGAGATTGATGGTCACTACAAGTTGATCTTCGTTGAGGCACAGCAAGGCATCGCGGAGCTAAAGGCGTTGTCACAAGCAATAAGGCAACCAGAGCAGGTAACCCAACCGTTGCAACTAGAATAGAAACTGGAAACAACCTACGGAGTTAAGATGTTACACGTGCCAATTGGGGCACTGAATTTTGAAGCAGGAGCAGATAGAGAGCGAGTAAAAGCATGGCGTAGTGTCCATATGAATTTCGTTGCGCTACCCCTCCAGATGTTGCAGTGATGTTGCATGAGTTTCACCAAGGTATCACCGCAGAATTGCAGGAACGAGAGTAGCATATGTCATTGTTAAAAGAAAAGGCGAGGTCAGAGAAAGCAACGATGAAGAAGGAACTGAAGCAATTGGCCAAGGATAGGGAGGAAGCAAGACAGCAACGAGAACAGCTGGAGAAGGCCATTGCTGAGACTTGAAGCACAATTCTGAACGTGCATGTCCGTGAGGATGAAGCACCAGTAGAAAAGGTTGTGAAACTCGCCCTCGCGATCAAAGACTCAAAGAATGCTATAGCTAAGTTGAAATTTGATTACGAAGTGAAGATATCAGAGCTTCAAATAAGGTTGCAGCCAAGTACACCACCAAAGGTTCAAGAGCAAAGACAAAGGGACCTCGGCGCAGCATTGAAAGGCATATATGATACAATGGTAAATTGTTGAAAGTTACTCAATGTTACGATGCAGATTTGGACCTCACTGCAAGAGGATCCGAAGGTCTTGACGATTGAGGAGGAACTGTAGGCCAAGCAAAAGCGACGCGATGAAATATTGGCAGTTGTGTAGACTTTACCAGTCTTGCAGAGGCTTGCCAACATTTCCGAAGGAAAGAACCTCCGAACGCAAATAGATGATCTTCAGAGGAAAGCGCAGATCTTGCAAGAGAGGACTTAGTCGTGGCAGGAGGAAGCCATGGAACTTTCCCAGGCAGTGGACGAAAGGTTGAAGAAATTATAGAGAATGGAAGCAGAGTTACTGCAGAAGACTATTGGCCCTACTATAGAAGCTTTGTTGAAGGAAGTGCGCCAAGCAGAAAAATTGATGGCAGAAACACTCCAGCATTACAACGCAGTATATAACAGGATCGCAGCGAAGATCAAGGGCATCGAAGCTAAGTGACTCGGGACGAGTCATGGGTGAGTGTTGGGGCTCTGTTGGGCATGGCCCAACTTGGTCCAATTTTTGGGAAAAAGACCCACAAAAGGAGGAGCGGACCGCGCAGAGCTGGCAAAGATATGTTCATCACGCAAACTTTTAGGGCTTTGGGGATGGGTTAAAGCACTTATTTTGTAATGGGTATCGAGTATTAGTCCTTATTTTGTGGATCCATGGTATGTGGACCACGGTTTTTGTAAAGATGAAATGTATTTAAGGATGTGTAATACCTTAGCCAAAGAAAGTAATGTAATGTAATATCATAAGTGAATTAAATCTATGTATTCACGTCTGTAGTTTGTGGTTTTGGGGAAGGCTCCATAGCTAAGTGCGCGGAGGCCTGGAAGATTCTACAGTTGAGTGTGCATACCACCTGTAGCTGGGTGTGCAGGTCGAAAATGTATTTGTGCCGAAGACTTAGATTAATAAAGAAGAAGTTTTGGTGAAAAATTGCATATTTTTCCTGTATTTAGTCTTTGTTGTTGTTTGTATCGTTATGTATGTTTCCCACTTAATTATGCGAAGAACTGTAAGATATATTGTTATTTGTTAGATTTTATGGGTTTAATGTGATTATGTTAAATTGATCATCTGTGCGAAGTTATTATGCGTGCGAAGTTATACGATCAATATAGAGTAGAAGTAAACACATGGTGCCATTGCGCGGATATCCCTTCGATTACAGAAGCCTGGTTCTGCAGCCTCCCATAACTGCTTTTGGTGAGACTACAATCTGCTTGTAGGTCGTTGCCGAAAGGGCTAGTAGTTGAGGATTTTGTTGGTGCACACTCTGAACCTGGGACAAGCCCCTCAGACCAACAAAACCCCTTTGGGTGTCCTGCTTTTGTGCCCTTGCTCTCACTACAATATTGTGCCTCGATCTCTTACTAATATGATTTGTTCTCCAAATGACCCATTGATCTCCTCTTATAATTTCTCGTTGAGGAATCAATCGCCATGATCTAATCTCAATCGATATCTAAGATCATCTTAACTCTTTCAAATGACTTTTCTAGAAGTCTAGAGGAAAATTGATTTATCTTAATTAATTATGATTAATTAAATTATTTCCCTAAGTTAGACTTATGAAAATTAGTAGATTACTTAATTAATTCTAATCAAGACATTTTCCTTATAAACCTTTTCTTGGTATTGGAGAAAGTGTGTTCCCTAGCCTCATAGACACAATCTGAGACTAGAAAACGTTTCACAGCTACACAAACTAACGTTTTGATGATGTTGAATCCATTTCCACCAAAAACAAAGATTCAAACACTCCTACTATCAATTTATTTTTTTAAATAGTTGGATTTCAACGATTTTTTGTTGTCCAAGCGAAATTGACACTTCGATAGACTTTGCCAATTAAAATGAGCATATTAAAAATAAACACATTCCCAATTGACCAATCGCATTGGTGACATAATACATCCAACATTTTGGAGCTCACGGAAATCTAAAATCATGTAAAAAATAACTAATGATACTTAGAAGGATGAGGCCCAATGTTTGAACATGTTGGAAAGAATCTTGTCGATCGATAACACTTTGGGCTATGCATCACTAGTTTGAAAGCAATCTAACTCTCATTCACTTTATGGTGTTTGAAATCAAGGTGTTAAGTTCCCTTTTGTAACAAAGTACTCTGAAGCCAAGTTATACCAACACATAATAGATTTTGCCCGCAAGATCATTGAAAGTTGCTCTTTATTGTACAATTTCAATAGCACGGAGAACTCTTAAAAAGAGAACTTCAAAAATTCAATGTGTTTCAATCCAAAAACCCAAACCATTTTTGTATTTTGTTTTTTATTTTGGTCAAAAAAATACTTCGACTTTTAATTAGTTTTGAAATTTTTAAATAGATTCTATAAAATATTAAAGTTTTGAAAAAATATTAATTTGAATACTTTGAAAATTAAAAAAAAAAAAATATATATATATATATATATTATATATATTTTATAAATGTAAATTGTTTTTGTAATTATTGATGGCTATATTTTGTAGTTTTAAAATGAATTATAAATTAAAATTATTAAAAATAAAAAACTTACAAATATATATATAAACTCATAACTTTATACACAACATGCCATATGAATAGCTACCCACCCTAATTTAAATAAATATTTTATATGACAACTATCGAAATGACATTTTATTTTACATATTAAAATTTCATATTTAATTTTTACCATAAACTCTACCGGCATGTCATATAAGACTTTAAAATAATTTTTAATATTTTAGTTATGAGGCCCTATGACTATTAATTTCCATCTATATAGTCGTATTCAAGTTTTAACGTACCTCTATACTGGCCTTATGACTGTTAAGTTCAGAGGTATTTTTATTATTAGTTTTATCGAAGCGTGGTATTTTTACGGATAGCTAATTTAACTTCTGCAAAATATTTGAGGTGGTCCTCATAATAAAATTGATGGCGAGGTGGCGATGTTTTTGTAATAATAATATAAATTTGATTTTATGGCATGGGATTTTTTATAGAAATATAATATAAGAAAATAGCACGTGTTTTAAATATTATGACATGGATGTATGGTAAACGGTTATATTAAAACTAAATTTATAATATTAATTATTTATTTATTTATTTATTTATATATATTTTTTTAAGTTTAGGTAGATATATTTATTATGTCAATATATATCTTATTGGTAGAGTAGGGAATTGAATTTAACTTTATATCAAGGAATGTCTTAATAGAACATGGTTATCCAAATCAAAACGTAAACATTTTACAAATATTTTGAAATAATATTTTTTATAATATTATTTTTTAATTAATTAAAAATTAAGTTATTTATCTCTATATTTTAAATCTTAATTGTAATAATATTTTTTAATTTATGAAATAAAATGATCTAAAAATTGTTTTTAAACTTAAAAAAATTAATTGTTTTCCAAAAGTAATAAATTTGATTTCAATAACATCATTATATATTTATCATATTATTAAAATATTGAAAGCAAATATAATTTCTATATGAATGAAACAATTGAAACAAAATCTTTATAAAACTCAATTCCACAAAATCCATTCACAATCACAACAAATAATTTATTTTTTTATAAAAAATTAATTATATAACAATTTAATTATTAAAGTTTTTGCATTTTTCACCGAAATTCTATAATACAATTTTGGCATGATCATGAATTTGAATTGTTCAAATTGTGTTTTTGAATGCATAAATAGATTTAGCGACTTTAAAAACTCTACAATAGTTCATTTAGTTTCCATTGGTTACAAATACCGAGTTTATTCATTGTTGAAAGCATTTGCCTATATGTAATTTTAGTTCTTTATTGTTTTTACTTTAATTTAGTTATCTATTACATTTTGCATAAGAGGAGGTACCAAACAAAGACGTTGAATATTACACTTGTATTAGTGTTGTATTAGGCTATTACATTTTGCATAAGAGGAGGTACTAAGGAGCGACACTGAGTATTACACTTGGGTTAGTGTTGTATTAGTCATTGGCATCCTCATCATGCACTTGATTACATGGTGGTTTATTATGTTTTCTAACAACTTGGTACCCACCACTTCTACTTCACCAATTTTGGCTCCTCCTATTAGTTTCCCTAAAACTCGACGATTCTAACTTCTAAAAAATGCAAGTAAATAATTGCACTAAAATTTAACTTCTTTTACAAAAGTACGTTGAGATTTTCTAATATGCATGCAGCGAAAAACAACAATAATACCTAGAAATAAAAACACAGTCACAACACCATAAAAACACACGATTTTACCTAGGAAACCCAACATGGGAAAACCAGCTTGTCTGATGGCTCTTATTAGGGCAGCCTCAGCAAATATTTATCATAAATTTCTTACAAAATGAAGGAAGACCTTCCTTATGATACTAAAACAACCCATAAATTCAACTCAGCAATGTATCTCCCTCTGCACAGGCAGCGTTGTACTAAATTTGTATAGGTCATATGGCCCTCTCCACGTGCATGTTTTGCATGTTTCTGATGGCTTCCCGCCGTTCCCAATGCGACCGTAAGTGACAAGACTTGGCGCTTTTAATATATTCGCTGTTTGACTTTAATGTTGGGTACGTTCACCTGATATTTTATTGGGGTGTTTACTGGTAGCATCGGTTAGGGTTTCCACCTGCCGGTTTCTCTCATACGGTCACTTACCTTTTGTCAACCCCTGTCCCGCTCATTTGTCACTTTACACTCCTTCACTGTGCCGAATTTTAGCTCTGCTCTGTGGGAACTTTCGCACCTCCGTCGTTCTGGTTTCAACACGGGTTCTATGGATGTTTTCGGTCCTCCGCTGCTCTGGAGGTAGGGTTACGACGAACTGTAGAGGCACCCTCCGCTCTGCACAGTGATAATCTTTTGGTTTACGGTTTGTTAGGTGGATTCTGTCATTTAAATGTTGTTTCTGGTCGATTAATTGATGGGTTTGTACCGTGACAGGGTTTCCGCCAAGCTATCGCGCTCCAGTTCTGCTGCCAAGGTAAACAATGGTTCTCTGCTAAACTTGTCTGTCACTTCTCTTTCATACCCTAACGCCCTCGCTCCGTGTCTTCAGGGGTATAATGGTTGTTTCGGTTTTCGACTCTGCCTCCTCAGCTCCAGGTGAGGTTCTGCGCTTCAATTCTCATCCGTTTGTTGTTTTTAATGATTGTTGTGACTGTAAATAATACTAACCTGCCCCCATTTCGTTTGCAGGTGGCTCGAGGTAGCTGGTCTCTGTAGTTTAACGCCCTCCACGATCTCTGGCAGTCGTTCGAACTCTCCAGCTCTTTGTTACGGGTAGGGTCTTTCCATATTAGTTTGACTGTAACTTATAGAGGTTATGAGACTTCCTTTTGTTATTAGTCCGTCACCTGAGTGGTGAAATAGGTAGTGTTCTTGGTTGTGTAACTCTCTTGTAGTCCTGCACGTTGGTCCTTCGTTACCGAAGTCTTCGTTTTGTAATACTGATACTGGGTTGTTTGAAACCCCTGTTCTATAAGATGGTTATTGGCTTATTTCGAACCCTCGTCCTGTATTGTGGATGTTTGATTAATTCTGTAAGATGGGTATTCGGTTGTTTCGAACCCTCGTCCTGTAATGTCGATGTTTGATTAATAGAAACCCTCGTTCACACCATTGTTGTTCGGTACTTCCTCGCTATGGTAATTATTTTGATTCTGTCTGGTTGTATCATTCTCTTGTAAACAGAGCTTCTGCGTAAATCACATCAAAGATATCATTGCCGACGCGTTTCGAACCAACCAGTGTGGTTCATCGTCAGGACGAGTTGAAGGAACAGATCTGGCCTAGCAAGTTAAATAGACTGAGCAGAGACTCCTACGGCTACTTTAACGGTTATATTTGACTTTGGACCTAGGTCATAATTATATTAATGAAATTAATTCAAATTATTATTTTAATTCCTTGAAATAAGAGAAATTAGGAAATATTGGTAAATATAATCCAATTGTTAATTTCTATGACATTAAGTCATAATATAATATTATTAAAGGAAATTTGTAAAAAATTCGATTGAGTTGATAATTTTGAAATAACGGCTATATTTGACTTCGGACCTAGGTCTTAATTAATGAAATTAATCTAATTATTATTTTGATCATATAATATTTTAATTCCTTGAAATAGGAGAAATTAGGTAATATTGATAAGTATAATCTAATTATTAATTTTTATGTAATATTGATAAATATA